>PVIH01016197.1:0-46545 GCA_004025045.1 Sigmodon hispidus | reverse complement strand
AGAGAGAGAGAGAGAGAGAGAGAGAGAGAGAGAGAGAGAGAGAGAGAGAGAGAGAGAGAGAGAGAGAGAGAGAGAGAGAGAGAGAGAGAGAGAGAGAGAGAGAGAGAGAGAGAGAGAGAGAGAGAGAGAGAGAGAGAGAGAGAGAGAGAGAGAGAGAGAGAGAGAGAGAGAGAGAGAGAGACAGAGAGAGAGAGACAGAGAGAGAGAGAGACAGAGAGAGAGAGAGACAGAGAGAGAGACAGAGAGAGAGCGAGAGCATAAACTGAAAATGGCACAACCCCCTGGAAAGCCACACCTCCTAATCCTTCCCAAACAGCTGGGGACCAGGCATTTAAATATATGCACCCCGTGGAGATCATTCTCATTCAAATCTCCAAACTCTTACTCAGGTTGTGATTGCTTCAGGCCTTTTCTCAACAGAAACAGTGGTGACTTCCTTCAGCAAGCCCACTGCAAGTTCACACAGCTGCATTTAAAGAGACAGCAGAAAGAGTGGGCCACCTCGGGCTAGAATAACCAGGGCTGTATTTTCAGGAGAGAATGAAAGACTGACCTAAAAAACACCAAGAAAGAAGTGACATTCTGTGAGTCCCTTTCTTTACTCTTGACCGTGACTCATTAGCCTTCATGCTGACGCCATTCTCTCCACATTCTAGTGCAGCATGAACAGAGAAAGGAAAGTTCTGAGTTTCTGCTATGCGCCAGTGCCACCAACATTTTGGACCATTCCCCATTCCTCCTCTGCAGCAGGGGTCACTGTCACTGGAGACCTTGGTTTTCTTCTTCTTCTTCTTCTTCTTCTTCTTCTTCTTCTTCTTCTTCTTCTTCTTCTTCTTCTTCTTCTTCATTTCCATTGCTGTGATAAAATACTCGGGGGGGGGGGGGGGGGGGAGTAACCTAGAAGATGAAAGATTTATTTGGTTTATAGTTCTAGTTTATAGTACATAATTGTGGGGAAAGTTGAGGAAAGAACTTTAAACAGCTAGTCACATCACATCCACAGCCAAGAGCAGAGACCTGAACAAATGCATGTATGTCTCCCTGGTTGCTAGCTTTTTCTATTCTCAGACAGTTCAAGACTGGCCCAGCACTCTCCAGCCCCTTGGCCTAGGGAGTGGAGCCACCCACAGTAGGTTTAGTCTTCCATCATTAATTACTTTAGACAATTCCTCAAAGATATACCCACAGGCAAAGCAATGTAGACAATCCCTCATCAAGATTCTCTTCTCAGGTGGTTCTAGGTTGTGTCTGGTTGACAATTGACTCTAACTACCTTCCATGCCGCCCTTGGTTGAATCTGAATGGCCTGCCCAGGCAAGTTTCCTTTAGGCTGCAATCTCATGCCTGGTTTGCATTTTAGTGATTTGCATTGAGAGTATTTTCTGTCTAATGAATACACAGTCATAAAGAACTAATGACTGTGGGGAGCAGATGAAGTGCTGAACGAATATGTATGGTTAACAAAAGAACATGGCCATGTCAAGGAAGCCAAGGCCTCAGACCTATAGGAATGGCAGGCCTTCCCCTGCTCCAAGTACTGATATTGAGAGTGTGTACAGAAAATAACTGTAGCAGCTTCCTCCCACTGCATGGCTTGACCTGGAGACTACTCCCCAACAGAGACCTCTTACTGAGATTAGAATTAACGGGCTGAGTTTTCCTGGGCTGCTGGTATGCATAGCCTACCTGAGGCCAGCTTGTCTATACTTTTATTTCTTCATTCCTGTCAGGTCAAATCCAGAGCTGTGTAGGTTGCCTGCCACACAGGACATTCTAAAATATATTACCACCATCAAGACCCAAGAGAACAAAATAAGAAACCACTGCAGACACAGTCAGGGCAGACAGTGCTTGGCCCACTCAGCAAGGTTTTCTTCACAGAGGTTTCTTCATGCCAAGAGCTCTGTGCCCCAACGTCATGAATGGTCATTACGGAGGATGTGGCTTCTTCATCCTATATTTTCTAGCCAAGACACTTGTCCCTCTGTTAATAAGACTTTTTTGTCGCATTTTTGATAGACACAATGGAGAGGAGATTCACTTTGGTTCATGGATTTTTTTTAGTTCATGGCTAACTCCATGGTGGAGGCCCAAGCAAAGTAGAGCATCATGGTAATAAAAGGAGGTGCTGAAACGAAACTGCTCCCTTCATGGTGGAGAGGAGGGCAGGCTCAGACATGCCTTCATGTACATGTTCCCAGTGGCCAACTTCCTAATTCCGAACAAATGTGAGCAAAGTGAATTCAACAATATGTGAAAAGAATTACATACACTTGTTTTAGAGTTTTATTACTGTAAAGAGTCACCATGACCACAGCAACTGTTATAATGATAAACATTTAACCAGGGCTGGCTTACAGCTCTGAGGATAAGTTTATTATTGTTATAGTGGAAAGCCTAGCAGCATGCCAGCAGACATAGTACTGGAGGCATAGTTGAGAAGTCTACTTTGGAATTGGCAGGCAGCATGAGAAGAGAGTGCCCCTGGGGCTGGCTTGGGCTTCTGAAATCCCAAAGCCCACCTCCAGTGACATATTTCTTCCACAAGACCACACTTCCTAACGGTGAGTCCCTATGAGTCTATGGGGCCATTTTCATTAAAACTACCACAACACCATAACCAAATTATTCCTGCTATACAAGTCTCATTCAATATTAGAAGACTCATTCAACAGAGTACTTTGAATCAGCAAACTGAAAAAGAGAAACCAGAAAAAATATGTGATAAAATCCAATGTTCATTCATGAGAGGAACTCAGAGCAAGTTAACAGAAAAAAAGGAGACAGCGTAGCTCACTCATACACCAAGCCAAACGAACAGGATGCTTGCAGCTAACATGTTTACTGCTGGAAACAAGTGAGCATGTCCCCTCACATTGGGAGCAAGGATGTGTACTAGCCGTAGTTGTGGTTTATCACTGTCCCTCTCTATAGATGACAAAGATGGCCACATAGAAAATTTCACATGCCTTCAAATGAAATCTGAATGTAAGTGAGCGAATTCAGCAAAACTGAAGAACACAAACCAAAACACAAAACTCAGTCATCCTTCTACAGACCAACAGTAAACCTTAGAAAAATAAGTTTTAAAGTGCACTGTCATTTATAACCACCCCAAAGAACATAAAATTCTCGGTGTAAGCTTAATAAACTGTTTTCAGAATCTTCACCCTGAGAATTCCAAAGCACTAATGAAGAAAATCAAGCTGGGTGTGGTGATTCATATCTGTAATCCCAACACTTGGGAAACAGAAGCAGGAGAATCATCTTGAGTTCAAGGCCAACCTGAAACATGTAATAAATCCAACCTCTTTCTCAAAAAAAGTCTATGGAGGTATGAGATAGTGCAGTGAGTAAAAGCATTTGCTGTGCAAGACTGCAACCTGAGTTAGAGCACTAAACCCATGTAAAGAGCCAACTTGGTGGCACACGTCTGTCATCTTAACACACCAGTCAATGGAGAGACGGGAGAACTGCTGGACGTTCATGAACCAGTTAGCCTGAAACAGCATCACAGAAGCACAGATGCCCTGGCTCAACAAAGCAGATGGGGAGAATCGGCTCTTCACAATTGTCACCTGGTCTCTACATGCATATAGTGAACACAGGTACCTAATTCACACAGTGTACACAAACACACACAATAAGAAAGATGAAGAGTTACACCATTACCCTCAGCTCGAGCATTATAAGATTCAACATAACAAATTGTTACTTCTCCCTAAATTAACTTAATCCATTAGTGAAATCTTCATTTTAAAAAAAAATCTCAGGAGGCTTTTGTAGACATAGACAAAATTACTCCTGCATTTACACGGGCAGCACAAGGCCTAAAATAGTTCAAACAATTGAGAAAGACAAAAGCGTGAGGACCCACTTTAGATGATCCTGTGTAGCTATGGTAACCAAGCTGGTGAGGTGTTAGCGAAGAGAAATAGACATGTGGATCAATGAAGCAAAGCAGAGAACCCACACGAGCATGCACTTGATTGATTTTTGACAAACTTAAATCTGAAACATAAAAGTGAGATGGAAGGAGAGTCTCTCTTTCTTCCCCTCAATTCCCTGCCCCCCACCATGGGGTTGTAAGAGCAAAATAATAACAACAAAAACACAATGGCAACATCAACAAGAAACAACAACAGGCCAACAACCACAACCTCACACCATAGTCAAAATATGATGTGAAAATGGATCACACATTTAAATCTAAAACATAAACCCATCAAAACTGTTAGAAAAAAAAATGACTGAGTGGCCTGGAACTCTATATAGACTAGGATATAGACAAGGTGGGCCTGGAACTCACATCCATCTGCCTGCCTCTGCTTCCAAGTGCTGAAATGAAACACATATGTCATCGTGCCCTGGCAGGATGATGTGTCGAATAGCTAAGGCTAGGCAGAACAGAGATAAAGGTTGACACCATGATGTGTTAAAGGAAAGATTAAAGTGTGACCTCACCAAGTTGATCGACCTCTGACCTGTAAAAGAACCCATTAAGAAAAGACAAGCGACAGATGAAAAAGAAAATAGTTGTGTAATATTTATAAAAACATGTAGCTGTGTGTGTATAAGCAGTCTTATTTGTGATAGTCTGGAGCTGTATGTGAAAGGGCCAGTGCATCATGGTATCACCACACCACAGGGTCCAACGGAACAGGGAAGGAAGAGCAAGTTAGTAGCATAAGGCAACCTCAATAAAAGGAAAGGGCGGGTCCTCAAAGCTGAGCGACTACACAAAATTATAAAAAGGGAGAAGAGATTCCCAGTTGCCAAGGGTGAAGAGAAAGGGCTGGGGTAAGGAAGGAGGCGAGTGAGACTTTGAGAGGCCACGTGAGGGTAGCTGTGATGCTGATGATGCTCCTGTGTTCATATTGTGCAGGCCAGTATCCCAACTGAGATAGTATACAACAATGTTCTGGGTGGGTTCTTACTGCCAAGGAAACGGGGGACAGGTTATGCAGGATTTGGTATTTCTAAGTCTGTGAATCTCGCTTTTAAAAATGTACATTTATTTATTTATTTGTTTATATCTGTATGCACGCGTTTGCCACAGCATACAGGAGAAAGTTAGAGGACTACCTGAGGACTGCTTCTTTCCTTCTCCTGTGTGGATTCTGGGGGCCCAAGGATACGGAGTCCATAGATAAGGAGTCAACTTCACAGACCCGTTCCATTTGGAGTGCGAGGTTTGCAGGAATTGGGAAGACAGGGAGCCAGCACAGAAAGTGAACACACAGGGAAAGATAGGCCATAGGCACACAGTTGAACATTAGGACTCAGAGTCTACCAGGCGGGGCAGTAAATGTCTGTCGTCCAAGCCAGAGGGTCCAGACTTCAAAGCTACCGGGTGTGGTAGTGCACACTTAATCCTGGCACTCAGGAGACAGAGGCAGGCAGTTCTCTGAGTTTAAGGCCAGCCTGGTTTACAAAGTGAGTTTCAGGACAGTCAGGGTTGTTATACAGAGAAACTCTGTCTCGCAAAACCCAAAAAAGCATTCAAAGCCAGGCTGTGCTACATAGGGAAGTACTATTTCGGAAACAGAAAGAAAAGAAAGAAATATTCAAAATGAGAAAGGATACCAAGGGCATCTGAAGTGGCAGATGGCTGAAAGGATTTGATGGCAGTGTCGCGTGGAGATGACCTGGGAATCAGGCCCTCTGGTAAGCTCTTCCATGGAGCAGAGAGCATGAAGGGCCCGTGATCCTGAAGTCTGCCTGTGAGCTGTCCGGTCTTAGAAACGTCTGCTTTGGCTCAGCCTGGAAGTACACAGAGAGAACTCAAGCTACCTGTTGGTTTTTGTTTTGAGTGATGGAGAGGGCTGTTACACACTGCTTCCTCAGCCAAAGTTAACTTCATGACTGTCTGAGGCAGAACATGACCAATGGACACAACCGGCCTCCTCGCTGGTTGTGGAAGTGTGTGTGCCTTGAAAATTCTTAGTGCCAAACTAAGACAAACTTGGAGGAGTGACTGTTGTAGTAAATGGATTATGACCTTAGGCTCTGGTTCTTGGGACTACAGTAATTATTCTTTCGGCTGTTACCATAGCTTCAGGAAAATGTTGGTAAAACTTCCATGGGAGAAGCTGAAAGAGACAGGATTATCTGCTAAAGGGCTGGGTCAGTGGTGGCTGCTTTACAGGTACTATGGCTGTGTGTGGGGAAAAGTGCCCTCAGCCATCTCTCTGCAACACAACCGTGTGCATCATTCACACTGCCATACCACTTAGGTTTTAAAAAATCAAATGCTATTTAGAGGTACTGGAGCGGTGGTTCAGTTAATAAACTGCTTGCCACACAAGCCTGGAGGCCTAAATTCAATCCCCAGAACCCATGAGAAAAATACCAGGAGTAGTGGCACACACTTATAATGCCAGCACCGGTTGAACAGAGGGCTCCCCAAGGCTTGCTGGCCACTAACATAGCCTGCATGGGGAGTTCCATGCTAGTGAGAAAATCTGCTTTAAAGAAAAAATGTTTTTAAGGTTGATGGCAACCAATGAATTACACTTGGGGCTGTTTTCTGCCATGACCTACACACACACACACACACACACACACACACACACACACACACACACACGCACACACAATTTAGGATACTATTTTGTTAAGCCTAAGGGAAATCTCAGACATATGAGGTATTTATTTAAAAGGCTGAGTGTCTGCATGCTAGATTATCTTTTCCCCCAAGGATATAGTATTCCTAAAAGAATATTTTGGAAGTCAATTATACTTTTTCTCAGTAACAGATTCAAACAGTCCTTTGGTCCCAGGTATGCGTATAAAAGAATTAACAAAGGGGAAAGATTAGGCATCCCCCTTTCATTACTTTGGAAATGACCTTGGCAGAGAGGAACTGATGGAAACCTCAAGGCTATGTTTTTCTGTAAATGTCACCTTCCTGTGGGACCTATGCATGACACTTAGACTGTCTGCCTTCACAGTTTGAGTTCTGCCATGGTAAGGCTCAAAAATGTCATCTGGGCCTGGGGAGATATCTTAGAGGGTAGGAGTACTTGCTATACAAACATGAAGGTCTCAGTTTGAACCCCAGAACCCATATAAAAGTTGGGTGCGGCAGATCTATAACTCCAGTGCTGCAGGAACTAGCGGTAGGAAGATCTATGGGACTCCAGTCCAGCCTAGCTCCAGGGTCAGTGAGAGACCCAATCCTGAGAGAGTAAGGTAAATAATGATAGAGTAGGTCACCTGACGTCTTCCCTCAGCCTCCTGGGACATGAGTGTTCACATACGCAGCTGTACACACACCACACCTACACACACACTTGAGTTCATATGCACTTAAGACAGGGATTCACCACATTCATTTTCCACTTGAGTGAAGTATTACAGGATACCCTTTCTACAGTAACTTGGAAATTCTGATTTTTTTCTTTCTTTTTTTAGGCCATTGCAGTAAGCTGCCTTCTCACAAATTCCAAGTGTAGTTAATCCCTCTCACCATCAAAGTGCAGGGGAGAGGGGTAGATATGGAATCTGATCTTGGACTTGGATTGTCCTGTGAAGTTGTTCTGTGCTCACATCCCCTGGGTACCTGAGGACATATTTAACTGAAGTCCAAGGCGACTGGAGGGCATCTTAGAAGCTAGATCACCTGTCATACCTGCTGGGAACTGGGCTGTACTGAAGTATTCGGTCTCAGACGTTTTCTGTAAGGCTCCTGGTGATGGAGCACTCTTCCTGATTCTGTTCCTGGTGATGGAGCACTCCTTCTGACTCTGTTGTCATGTTTTCTTCTGGTCTTCATCTCTTCAGAATATTCTCAATTCTTGTGCTAAAGGGCATCTTCGGGGCTTTTCTGTGGATTCTGCTAGTATAAGCAGGAGTCTTGGACCAGTGGGAAATTCTAAGCAAATGCAGGCTGCAGGTTGTGTGGCTGTGAGTCACTTTACTTTCCTCATTCGTTAGGAAAATAAACATAAACATATTGAAATATGCGAGTGTCTATGGAGAAAGTTACCCATATATTGGTGGTTCAGACTTCTTTCAACAATACAAGGAAATTTACAACCATAGCCTGTGTTCCTGACCATTTTGGTTCTAAGACTTGCCTTGGCTGTGGCTTATTCAGAGTCGTACCTTGTTGTGAGTCTGGCTTTGTGCTGTGGATCTGCTGTTCTCCCCAAGCTATAGGCACCCTATTGTCTTTTCAGACACTGGCTTTCAGACTGTGATAAGGACCACCAGCCCTGGAGCGAGGTTTGCTCTTGCTCATTTACAAAGCTTGTTCTTTGGGGTCAGACTTTGTGACATCTGCTTAGGGTTAGGATCCTGTGAAGCCCTAAGAAAACAGGAAACTGGTGTTAGTTTCCATAGCAAAGGGTCCTTGGAGCCCTCTAAAAGACCTATGGTCTTAATGCATAAAGTATAAAGCTCTCACTTTATTGGTTATGCTTTACTAGCAAAAGAAATCAAGCCATACATGAAAGTGTATGTGTCTATGTGCATGTGCAAGGACGTGGGGTGCATTTGCAGCAGTGTGTGTATGTGTGTATGTGTACGTACATGTGGAATAAGAGATCAACCTTGGGTTGTCCGTCTTGTTTTAGAAACAGAGTCTTTTTATGGCCAGAAACTTGCCAAGCAAGGTAGGTTTGGAGCCCCAGGTACCTGCTTTCTCTGCCCTTCAACCAGCACTGTCATTTTTCACATGGACTCTGGGGATGGAACTGGGGCTGTCAGGCTCCTAACCACTGAGCCACCTCCCCAGTCCCATTTCTACATTTGCACAGTCCCGCCATTACTTCTGTCAACATGCCTCCGTGCATTGCCCTCCTCTCCACTACTGTCTCTCGGCTGCCTCCATCACAGCTCCTGTTTGCATTCTTGTGTGCTCAAATCCTTTCTCAAGACTGTCACATTACCAAATCTTCAAAGGGCAACATTGATGTCCACAGCCAAGCGAATCAATCTTAAAGCCATTCAAACTCTTAGCAGAGAATTCAAAATGCTGTCAGTTGTCACTGGGAGAGTCCAATCATGATCAGGGCTGGCTACAAAAATGTGCCATCAGGATCAATGAAGCCTTTTCCAAAGCAGACAAACAAAAAGCAATACCATGAGGAAAGCAACACATTTCCACTTTCTTTCTGGCTTTCGGGTTGTACTAAATGTTTAAGCAAGGAGATAATCACAATATATCTACAGAATCTAGAGACTGCCCTGAATCTGCACGGGACACCTCTCAACTGGAAGTAGCACAGTGGTGTGTATCTGGTGGGTTACCCACTAAACAACTCTTGACAGACTGTATTTCTGCTTGACTGTGGGGGTGGGGTGGGGTAGCAATAGATTTTCCTACTGCAGGATTTCTGTTCTTACTTCATAAACAAAAATGTTCAATCCCTGGTGTTGAAACCTCATTATGGAATGATTTCAATTATACAACCTAAGAAAAGCTTTGAGGAAACAGCTGACTTTTCATCTGTACGCTGGCTATATTGGCTTTCACTGAAATTTCATAACTTATGTACTATGATAAGAAAGATTTACAAATTGTATTCTTAGTGTGTAAAATGGGCTGCTTCAGAGGAACCCTGTGTCTGACAATCCAGTCCTGCTGTCCTTTGTTTAGGCTCTTGTTGATCTTATCTCTGGGAAACCTCCCACTCAAACAACTTGAAAATAATTTTCTATTGGCATGGAGGTGCATGCTTGTAATCCCAGCATTCTAGAGGCTGACTCAGGAGAATTGTTCCAAGTTTGAGGCCAGCTTGAGCTACACAGTGACTTCGGGGTTAGCCTGGGATACATAGTGAACCCTGTCAAAATAAAAACAGAAGGGAATGATAATACTCAAAAGTTAAACGAGACAAGGCTTTCCTTTTCAGCCATCCCAGGAGCCTGTGTTTGGGTTGAGAATCTGGCGCAGGAAGTGCTGAAGCATTCACTCAGGCCTGCTCTATAATCATGAAATGAGGATAGGGCTTAGAGTTAACTACCTTTGTTTGGGTCTTACAGATAGTGGCGCCTCTGAAATGAACTCTTTGCAGTCACAGAAAGGGGGG
The DNA here is from genome assembly GCA_004025045.1 of Sigmodon hispidus. Classification (NCBI taxonomy): domain Eukaryota; kingdom Metazoa; phylum Chordata; class Mammalia; order Rodentia; family Cricetidae; genus Sigmodon; species Sigmodon hispidus. The sequence goes on along the minus strand of PVIH01016197.1, from coordinate 36,508 downwards.
CAAAGGGTAGAGAGCTGGTGTTTAATTTAGGCAGGTCTGGACTACACTGTGTACTGATGAGCTAGTGCAGTTCTCCAATCCCTGAGTGCCAGCCTCAACTAACTGAAAGCTGGGAGAAGTGGCCCCAGTCTAGTCTACCCCTTTCTTGAGGGGTACTTTGCATCCTTCCTTCCCTCCCCTTCCCTTTGCTCCCCGCTTCTTTCCCTTCTGTAGTCCCTTCCTTGTCTTGTTCAGAACTGTGGCAAAGCTCACAGACTACCATAACCCTACTAGGGCTGGGCCTTGCCCTCACCATAGGAGAGAGCTTGCTTGCCCGACGTGCACTAGGACCTGGCTTCCACTCCTATTTTTCAGTGAAAACAAAACAAACAAACAAATGAACCTCATGTAATAACTCATGCCTGTAATCTATTACTTGAGAATTGGACAAAGGAAGATCAGGAGTTCAAAGACATTCTTATCTGCACTGTGAGTTCAAGGCCATTCTGGGATAGATGAGAGTCTGTCTCAAAAGAAGGTGGGTGGCTGGAAAGATGGCGCAGAAGTCAAGAGAGCTTGCTGTTCTTTCCAGGATCTGAATTAGGTTCCAGCACTCATCCCTGGTGGCTTCATGTTGATGGCTCACAACCACCCAAGTTCCAGCTCCAGGGAATCTCATACTCTCTCTTCTAGACTCAGGAGGCACCTGCCCCCCCCCCATCCCTTCCTCCTTCCCCCCCTTTCAAAATTAAAAGACGTCAGCATTCCAAGATCTTTGCTAAAATATGGACACTGTACAGAGCAGGGTTTTATTTCTTGGAACAAGAAGGCTGGCCTCAACACCCACCACATGAAAATCATCCAGAGGCTGCTTGCCAGCAGAAAACAACCTCAAAAGTACGGAATGTAGAGCCTGGAGCCCAAACCACTTGACAGTGTCCCAGAAAGCCTTGTCCTGACATGTTTGCAGGCTGAGAGGGATTCAGCATTCCAGGCTTTTAAAAGAAATGTCTCCTGTTACAGCTGTGGTCTGCTGAGACTTTTTCCACCCTGTGAATTCAAGGAATCTGGGAGCCCTGATTCTGGAGCACGTCTGTGAAGATACAGAAAATGACCTTTATGAGAAAAGCCACAGAGATGTCTCTTTCTGATTTCTAAAGAACAGTTAAAATGAAGTAAAACAAACCAATAATGCATCCCACCTCCAGGTTTTGAAAAACAGAAAAACATCAATAACAACAACAACAACAACAAAAACGCATATTGTCTTCCCACAATCATACCCAAATAAATGAGAGCGCCATCTAGGATTGTAACGAATGTAACATTTCGCCAAGAGAATAAAGTTAAGGCAAGCTTAAAAATATTTGAATCCTTACTTTCACAAGGTTCTTTATGAATTCTGGATGCAGACCCCAAAGAGGCCACACAGATATTAAACAGCAAAATCCTGGGTGGGAATGCCCATGCAAACCTCAAAACCAGTTTCCACATCCTGCTGACCTAGTCAGGGGAATGCCTGCCTGGTGGGGCACAGAACTCGCTTTTGTTTGTTGTTTGTGCAACTGAAAGGCTTCTTTTTGTTTTGTTTTGCAGGGCCATGGTTCATTCTGCAGCATTGTGTGTGCTAGGCCAGTGCTCTAGCATGAAGCCAACTTACCCTAACACCAACTGAGGGTCTCTTTTCTAATCTATGCTCATCTATGGTTCTGACATAGCTTGCTTATCACACTTTGCTCATTGGATTTGAATATATTTATAGCATTCATGTTATGGGCTGGTTAAGTAGGTTAGTTTAAAAAGTCATTTGCTACCAAGTCTGGTAACCTCAGTTTGATTCCCGGGATCTGCTTATAAAAAAAGACAGAGCCAACTCCTAAAGCTGTTCTCTGACTGCCACACGTGGCCCAAAGTGAGTATGCCTGTGCACTGTGCACACACACACACACACACACACACACACACACATAAATAAATAAACATGAATTTTATAGTAAATGTATTATATATAAAATTGTGTGTGAGAGAAGGGAGATAAAAGAATCATTGTGGTGAATATAACCAAAATATATACACTCATGCAAAACTGCCAAAATAGTAAATTTTTAAAAAGCTAATTGAATATATAAATGTTTGGTTGCAATTCATATTTACATACATGTACATACACATGCACACATGCATACATGATGTAAATAATGCAGTTTCTTGTAGAAAGAAAGGTCTGAGAGGCTTGAAAGACAGGCAGTAAATGTGTGCTGTGCAAGCACGGGACCTGAGTTCAGGTCCCCCCTCCCTAAGGACCCTTGTAAAAAAGCAATGCTCATCTGTTATCTCAGTACCTGGAAGACAGACAGGAGGGCTCCTGGGGCTCACTGAACATCATGTATGGTCCTGGGGCTCACTAGACAAATTCTTTTTTGTCTTGGTACCTCAGTTACCAGCTTCAAAAAGGCAATGGCCAGGGATGGTCACCGCCATTGAAAAGAATAAATTGCTCTGATAATTATGAAGAGATTGATGGAGCCAGAGGAGACTCAATGATAGCAGTTAAAATCTGCCTCCCTGTGAAGAACAAGAGGACAAACACTCAAAGTTCACGTGTGTGTAGTTCCCAGGCAGGCTTCAAAACCAACTTCCTGGTGATGGAATTTGCTGGAAGGGCTGGGAGGCTTGCCAGCAAGTCCATCAAAGTTCATTTAGATTTGCATTTTCACTCTGTATGACAAGCTTTTTAGTAAACAGCCTCTCCAGGGCTGTCACTCTCGGGGATTGTACTTCACCATTCTCTCCAGCAGGACTGCTTGCTGAGTGCCCAGGAGAGCCACCCATTCAGGTTTTCTCCATTCTGTGTGACCTTCGGTTGGGTTCCACATTCATTCTTTCTGTGGCTTGCCCTTCCCTTTGTATCACATGAGAGGAGGTGCTGGTTCTTATAGTCACTACAATTAATAAAAGATGTTTTCCGCTTTTAATTTCACTTCCCTTGGCATGGAGTTCTCTTTACCTTTTTAAACTAACTTGGGAGGCAGAGACAGGAGAATCTCTGTGATATGGAAGCCAGCCTGGTCTTTAAAGCAAGTTCCAGGACAGCCAAAGCTACACAAAGAAACCTTGTCTTGAAAAATCAGAAAACCAAGAAAGAAAGAAAGAAAGAAAGAAAGAAAGAAAGAAAGAAGAAAGAAGAAAGAAAGGAAAAGAAAAGAAAAGAAAAGAAAAGAAAAGAAAAGAAATAGAGAAACCCTGACTAGTGTCCTTTGTCTCTGGATACTGAAGAAAAAAATTGTGTTGTTTGGCTTTCTAGACTTTGAGGTAGGAGATATCACTTGAAGGTATACCCTACACATAAAATAATTAAGGTTTTTTTTTTCATGCATCTGCATGTATATGTGTGTGCCTGTTCAAAGGATGTAAATGTGTGCCTGTGAAGAAGTCACCATCTAGTGCGGCTCCTGAGGCACCATCTCCCTTGTGCTTTTCAGACAGGGTCTCTCACAACAGGCAGGCTGCTCAGTGAGCCTCAGAGATCCCTCTGTCTCTCCTCCTCAGTTCTAGGGTTACTACACATGTGCTGTTTTATCAACTGAGCTGCCTCTCTAGCCCCACAAAAATCGTTTTAAAAAAATCACCCTCCCATGCTTTTGTTTTGGCTAAGTACATGAGTAACTAAACCAGCAGAACTCCATCAATAGAAGCCACATATTGCTGCAAAAGGGCATTCTTGTGCAAAAGATACATTTTATCTTGTCAAGATAAAAGTCAGTTTAGTTTATATTGGCTAGCTTCTATTTCAAGAGAAGTCCTGAAGTCTTGACAGGGGAAGCTTGTTTGTGTAAGCTATCATCATGGTAGATCCCACAGGCCCCTTCTAACCCTGGACTTCGACAACCATGACCATCTAGGTGGTTTCATGCTTTCTGTCTTTAGTACCCAGGAACCCACTGTCTGCCTCTCTGAGTGCAGAGGGGTCAGCACTGGAATCTCACAGTGAGAGCAGATAACTTTGTGAGCTTTCTCTCTGCTTTTGAAGAAACACTTCACTAAGAGTCAGGATGCCATATTCTGCCTTGGTGACTATGATAACCACTTTACCACCCAAGTATCCTCACAGTCTTTCACTCTAATGCCAATAGCAAATTTTTGTCTAATGCAGATAAAGGCCAGAACGTGGTCTGACAACTGAACCTGGAGCTGAACCAACTGTCACTTCCCTGTCACTTTTGTTGTAAATATTAATCTTTCTGGGCTTGAGGGTTTTGTGAATTGAACTGGAATTCCCCTTTATAAGCAGACATACAAGCAATGTTTAACTTTTTTTTTTGAGACTAAGTTTGAGGGTAGCCTCAACCTCATGATCCTCCTGCCTCAGCCTCCTGTATTCTGGGTTTACTGGCAGTTGTCACGACATCTGGCTACTATGTTAGTTTATATTTAAAAACCTGGACACTCTTTTGTTGGGGCCTGAAACTGTAGAAGAAGCAAAAGCATGTTCCAGACTATAAAACTTCATTGGCAGTTGTAATTTTGAATTTTTCTGATATTTTGATTTGTTTGTTTGGAGACAGGGAATTATAACCTAATGGCCTCGAATTTGCATGACTCCATTGTTTTTGTTTCCGGGGTCGAATCTTACTATGTAGATCATGCTGACCTCAAGCTCACAGAGCTTGTCCTGCCTCTGTCCCCAGGTGCTAGAATTAAAGGTTTGATCTGACAAGCATGGCCTGCAAACAGTCTATTTATTTATTTATGTGAGTACATGTGTGTTGTGTGTGGGTACACATATTCTATCGTGCATGTGTGGATGTCAGAGGACAGTTTGTGGTGCCGTGCCGAGAGGTCAAACTCAAGTATCAGGCTTGCTCCCCACTGAGCCATCTTGTCAGCCCTAGGGTAGAATGTGAAATAGCTTCCTAACATGTCTCCATGAGAGATGTAAAGAATATCCATCATCACATACTGTCTATAGCTTTCTGAGCTGTGCTAGCACTGGTTATCCCAGCTCCCTTTGGATGTGACTGTGGGAAATATTAGTTTTTAAGGCAGAAAGCTAATGAGAGAATACCAGGTCTTTAATTTGTTCAAACGTTGTCCATACATCTTTCTACTGCTTCTCTTTCGAAGGATTCTAGCCAATGTGTTAACTCTCCATGAAACCCATAGGCAGCTAAGAACACTGCCTCCAGCTCAAGTTTCAAAAAGGCCGAGAGAAGGGGGCTCTGACACTAAGACTATTGAATCTCTTCCAGGTCTCCTGAAAATTTTCCTTGCAGATTGAGCAAGTGTGTGACTTCAATCTCTCCTTTGTCTGTTTTCTCTACACCCCCCCCCCTATTTTGCTTGGCCCTGTAGATTCCAATACAGTCAGTAGTTAACTTACATCAACACCCAAATTTTGCTTTAGATGGGGATTTATATGAATGTAGACACACAGGCTGGTGACAGCAGCTTCGACTTGTAATATGTGGTGTTTATAAGTCTCTGTGATTTGATCTGGTTCTTAGACCCTCCACACACAACCCCTTTTTATAATACTAAATGTTCTTCTCTCTGCACAGGGGAGGCCGGCTCCGAGGAGGCCAAACAGAGGGAAAACACGTCTAAAAAAAGAATAGTTGGCATCTACAAAAGAGTGAAATCAGCTCACAAATGCAGTTGCTTAGAAGAGAGGCTCCTGAATCAGTTCTAGAAGGTTCGGTTCTGTCGCTGTGTCTACGGTTTGTGGAAGTGTATTCATATTGACATGTTCTTCTGGTCCCACCACACTTTTGCCAACCTCAGTGAGGTGGGCAGGGCCACCCACAGAAACACAAACGACATGCTGCTGCATTATTTTCTCCTTCACAGATGCGGAGGTCAGGATTGAGAAAGCCTCACTAAAGTTTCAACACCATTTTTGTTTTAGTGTGTGTACATGCATGTGTGTGGGCACGTGCACACGAGTTCAGGTATGCTAAGAGAAGAAGGGCAGGTATCCATCTTTGCCTTTCCTCTTGTTTGACACAGGCTCTCTTGTCCTTCCCTTGTTTTGCATACTGGATCCTTGAGCTTCTGGGGGCATTCTCCTGTCTCTACCTTTCATCTTGCAGAAACATTGAAAATTATGGACACATTGTGCTTGGCTTACATGGGTTCTGGACATTCACACTCAAACCCCCAGGCTTGTGTAGCAAGTGCTTTACCCATTGAGCCAACGTCCTCAACATCATTGTCATTGAGAGCTGCACTGTATAAAAGTGACACTATGGACACAGAGCAGAGCTCATAAACTTAGAATGCCATGGTATAAAGCACCCATAGTCCTGAAGATAGAACTCCATGTAGGTGTTTCCTTCCCATAGACAGTGGCATATGGCTTCCAGGCACGCACAAGGGCACCTCTGTGGCAGTGAGGCCTAGAGAGTAGATTTAGAGTTCGGATGTTGATGTCCACGGTTATGAGTGTAGGCTCAGCTCTCTTTTACTAATGGAACTATATATTAGAATCTCTTCCCAAATTGCTGTTTGCCTTTTGACAAACATAACATTTTGCCCCCAAACTGAGATCTCTATTTTTAAAGAAGTAATCTTAGGAATTACAGCCAGGAAAACTGTTGCTCATCCCATCCCCACAGAACCCCTCCCTGCAGAGTATTTCCTTTCGTTCTTAGGACAAATCACAAGGTTCCAGTGTTCTGGTTAAGCACCCGCCTCAGCCCACTGCATCTGCCTGCCTGCCCACTTAAGAATGCACACACACATGCTGCAGCCAATCCTGTAACCTTGAGTGAGCAGCAAAGCTCATCCTAACTCTCTTCTAGCAGGACGGGGAGCCTTAAGCAAGAGGGCAGTCTACGTGACTAAATCATACCAACTTCCTCTTTCATAAGTCGTCACATGGTGAGCTACAATTACAATTCCTGCCTTGTCTGTGCGAATTGCAGACGCATTGCCTCACCCTAGAAACCCCGCTCCTGTGTGTGGAGGAGGCAGGCTGTAACTCCAGCAGCAGCCGCTTTGGACAGGATCCAGCTCCAGTCTGCGCCGGGAGGGAGGGCGGGTGGGTGGAAGACAGAAACAAAGCTATGTTTACTTAGCATACATCGATTAAAAAAAAAAAAAAAAAACTGCTCCAGAGTTACATGAAAGTCCAGGCAGCATGAAAGGCTGTTGGTACAGTATAAGGAATTGTTGCCCTGGATCCAGGACTTGCCTTAACCCCGCGGAGCCGGGTTCCTTTTTATGGAGGACAGCCCAGTCTGAAATAGCCTTTCCGTTTTCCAGCAGGCAGGCATCTCTAGGGGGAAGTTCTAACAGCTGAGTTTCGACATAAAGCCAGTGGTGTGAAATACAAAGGAAATGCCGGTCTTTTGGAGAAGTAAAGCTCCACTTAGCATTTCTCAAGGCAGACATTGTACCTTAGTAATTCTATTTTGGGGCTGTAGTGGCGGCTTTCCCTGGAGAGGGCATTGAAGGCCGTTGGCAGGTGAAACTCGTATAATCAGGCCACGCTTTCCTGCAGAGTTCTGCTTTGTTTTAACGCTTTTAGTATCTATCTGCCTAGTGGATCATCTCATAGGGCACTAAGACGACCCTGCAACGGGCAGCTTCGGCTCTACTCAGTTTCTCCATGGGCAAAATCACGTGCTCAGATGAATGACACAGTGTCTTGGAAGAGAGTGACCAGACTGACAGGTCCTGGAGCAGGTGCCCAAACCAGCTGGCACCAGCTGCTTCTGGGAATAGATCCGGGTAGGCCCCATTCCAGGTTTGGAGAGGGTAAGGCAAGCTTATGACTGGAAGGGGAGATGGGGAGGCCCTTGACACAGGTGTACCTTCTCCGGAAAGCCCCAGGAGAGACGTTCAAGGTTAGCCTGTGGACGCCCTTGGCATCTGGCATTAAGCTTTCTATGCCATCTCCAACAGGTTTATTCTTGTGCGTTAAGCATTTCCCTGAGCCGTTTCTCTATGGGGCGTGTTTCCTCTTGTGGCTAGTCTTTGAAGCAAGCTGGCATTTTCAATAGCACCAACTAGAGAAGAAACGTCAGCAGGATTTTTTTTTTCCTCCCTTTCCACCTTCCAATCCAGTTGTAGGAAAGATAATGTAATTAGTACCCTGTTCTTCCCACACTTAACTAGCTCATTCCAGTCTTGGGGAGAGAAGTGAGCCTGTGTTGTTCACCACAAAAGTGGCTCTTACACTTAGCCAACTGAGTGTGTAGGTCCCAAATGAGAGGGTCAGCCTGAGTGACCGATCACAGACAGCACACACCAATCCCCTCTGCCTATCATCAAAGTGTACACCTCCAAGTTCCGTCCACTCTGGGCAGCCAGCACAGCCCACCGTGGAAGGGAGCAGCGAAGCGGCCAAGAGCGTCCTCACCCACTGGGCTAAACCCGGTGGGACAAAGGAGAGCCAAATCGAGCCGCCAGCCGCACGGCCCTGGGGCACAGGAGGTAGCAGGCGCCTGGGGCTGGCTACTCCAAGTTCGGCCCGGGTGGAGGTGGTGAGGCAGGGCCTGCAAGCCAGAGTCCGGGGGCGGGACCTGCGCCGTGACGCTGCACGCTGCGGAGCCCAGATCCCTGGAATGTGCACTGGCTCAGCCCGGCTGGGTCTCAGGGCCCGAGGCGCTGGGCCCCGGAGCCTGCGCAGTGGTGGCGTCTCTTGCCCACGTCACGCGCTTACCGCGCGGATCTACTTAAGACGCTGGGGCGGCGGCGCCGCCACCGAAGGCCCGATGAGCCTGGGTTGTACACCCTCTTTTTCAGTGCACGCGCAGGGGAGGCTGGGCCTGCTTGAGCGCACCAGGCCGTGCAGAGTTTGTAAAACTTAAAGGGGCAGCGACCGTGTGTTGCTTCCTCGACCAAAGCTGGGCAAAGCGTGCAGATTGCGCGCGCGCGCTCAGTTTACGCCAAGTGAGACTCCTAACACAAAAAGTCCAAAGTGCGCCTTGCTATGCTCGAAATCCCATGCTCAGGAGGCTGCCAGTGACCAAGCGACAAAGTGGCATTACGTGTCAAATAAAACAGTTTGCAGAATTTAATCAAAGGGACACCCGGCCGTGGGGTTGAGCATCCTGGCTGGGGAGGCGGGAGACAGAAGACCCCAAGGAATCCGAGCAGCACACCTGCAGAGCCAGGGCCGCGCGAACTCTTGCGGCGTTCCAGCGCCTGCGCCCACGCCACCGAGAAAGGGAAGAATCCAGGGCGGCGCGCGCGCGCGGCGAGGGAGGAGGGAGGGAGGGCGGGCGCACGGGGCCGCGCGCGCCAGGGAGGGAGGGAGCCGCGCAGGCGCCGTGCGGAGCTGTCGAAGAATCAAGTCTGTAGAAGTGGAGCGGTCGCGGCGGCGGTAGCAGCAGCAACAGCAGCGGCCCGGGGCTGAGCTTCACTGGGTGCTGTGCAGCGGCCGCGCCGGGGCCTAGGAGCGAACTGCACGCCGCCACGCGCGGCATGCCCCGCCGCTCGGCCTGAGCTGCCCCGCGTCCCCCGTTCCCCGCGCGGCTCTGCGCGCCCGGCGCCACTGCGACCTGCTGCGCTCGCGGCCCGTCTTCGCCCCGGTCTGGAGGCCCGAGCCCGCGGCCCCGGCCGAACCGCTGCCCCCGCGCACACCGCGCCGCCCCGCCGCCCGTGGGGACCTGCAGCCGCGCCCCGCTGCGCGCCCGCCGCCCCTTGTGCCCCGGGGGCGCCGCGCGGGCGCCGCGCCGGCCCGGGCTCTGCCGCCGCCGCCTCCTCGCCTGCGGCCGCCGCCGCCGCTAGTCGCGCAGACGCGGGCTTGGGCCGGCCGGCGCGCGCGCGCGGGGCCCGCGGGGGGCGGCGGCGTCCCCTCCTCGCCCGGCTCCTCCTGCGGCGCGGCGGGCTGTGCGGACATGGCCGCGGCGGTGGCGGTGGCGGCCGCGTCTCGGCGCCAGTCGTGCTATCTATGTGACCTGCCCCGCATGCCCTGGGCCATGATCTGGGACTTCACGGAGCCCGTGTGCCGCGGCTGCGTCAACTACGAGGGCGCCGACCGCGTGGAGTTCGTCATCGAGACGGCGCGCCAGCTTAAGCGTGCTCACGGCTGCTTTACTGAGGGCCGTTCCCCGACCGGCGCGCAACCCTCGACCGCCAAGCCACCGCCACTGTCGGCCAAGGACCTCTTGCTGCAGCCACCGCCGCAGCTGGGCCACGCGGGCTCCGAGGCTGCGCGCGCTCAGGCTATGGAGCGCTACCCGCTGGCTCCGGATCGGGCACAGCGCCTGGCCTCCGACTTCGGTACTCGTGCGGGTGCGGGCCTCCCGCAGTCAGCCGCCCCTCAATCCGCACCGGCGAACGGCATCCTGGTGCCCAATGGCTTCTCCAAGCTGGAGGAGCCGCCCGAGCTGAATCGCCAGAGCCCAAACCCGCGGCGCGCACACGCCGTGCCGCCCACCCTGGTGCCTCTGGTGAACGGCTCCGCCGCGCTGGGGCTGAGCGGCCGTGCAGCAGCTACACTAGCTGCCGTGAGCGGGACACAGGGGCTGGCCACCCAGCCCCCCGATCTGGGCACCCACAAACGGCCGGCGTCGGTGTCGGGCGCGGCGGAGCACGAGGCGCGTGAGCCCGGCAAGGAGAAGGCGCAGCCCGCGCATCGGAGCCCGGCCGACAGCTTATCCGGTACAGCCGGGGCGAGCGAGCTCGGCGCCGACGGTGCAGGCAAGGGGCGAGCGCCCGGGGAGCAGGACTGGGCCAGCAGGCCTAAGACGGTGCGCGATACGCTACTAGCGCTGCACCAGCACGGCCACTCGGGGCCCTTCGAGAGCAAGTTCAAGAAGGAGCCGGCCCTGACTGCAGGCAGGTTGTTGGGTTTCGAGGCCAACGGGGCCAACGGGTCTAAAGCAGGTAGGGGCGGCTGTGGGGCCAGGGGAGAAGGGGTCGAGGGCGTGGAGGCTAGAGACAGCTTGCAAGCGTGTATGCAGAGGGAGCCACTCTAACATGCATGGTTTTGCCCTAGACTAAAAACAACAAACAGCCAACTTCCTGGTCGGCCTGAGGCTGAACCAGCGCTTAGTGGCAACGTGGTTCCTTTGCTGAACCAGCACAACAGGGATGAGTCAGAGCAGGCTGATAGGCAGCAGCGACGTTTTCCTTTCCCAGCACATTCTTGGATGGGAGCATGAGGACAGCAGTCACCCTTTAACCTGTCGGGGACGTTAGCAGTCACATGCTCCAGTTTGGGGTTGCAGCCTTCCAGGCAGTCTCGCATGACTTAGCTCTTGGGAGTGGTGTGCAGGTTCAGAGCTCCTGACTGGAGGAAGTGTTCAACCTTCACGCACAACTTGTGCCCAGCGTGTGTTTTTTGGAGATGGGAAATGTCTCTTTGGTATATTTCCGTTAATTTTCCTTTTCTTCCATTCCTGTCCCTATTTAGTTGCAAGAACAGCAAGGAAAAGGAAGCCTTCTCCAGAACCGGAAGGGGAAGTCGGGCCCCCTAAGATCAATGGCGAGGCTCAGCCTTGGCTGTCCACTTCCACAGAAGGGCTCAAGATCCCCATCACCCCTACATCCTCTTTTGTGTCTCCACCACCTCCTACTGCCTCTCCTCATTCCAACCGGACCACACCGCCTGAAGCGGCTCAGAACGGCCAGTCCCCCATGGCAGCCCTGATTTTAGTAGCAGACAATGCTGGGGGCAGTCACACCTCGAAAGATGCCACCCAGGTTCACTCCACCACCAGGAGGAACAGCAGCAGCCCTCCCTCTCCCTCTTCTATGAACCAAAGAAGGCTTGGCCCCAGAGAGGTGGTGGGCCAGGCCACCGGCAGCACAGGAGGACTGGAGCCGGTGCATCCTGCCAGCCTCCCAGACTCCTCTCTGGCAGCCAGCGCCCCCCTGTGCTGCACCCTCTGCCACGAGCGGCTGGAGGATACCCACTTTGTGCAGTGCCCGTCTGTCCCTTCGCACAAGTTCTGTTTCCCTTGCTCCAGACAAAGCATTAAACAGCAGGGCGCTAGTGGAGAGGTCTATTGTCCAAGTGGGGAGAAGTGCCCTCTGGTGGGCTCCAATGTCCCCTGGGCCTTCATGCAAGGAGAGATCGCTACCATCCTCGCTGGAGATGTGAAGGTGAAAAAGGAGAGAGACTCGTGACTTGGTGCAGTCCGAAAAGCCCACGGTTACCCCTAACTCAGACTTCCTGAACTGTATATAAACCTCCATATATATATAAATCTATATATCCAAGACAAGGGAAATGTAGACTTCATAAACATGGCTGTATAATTTTGATTTTTTGAATACATTGTGTTTCTATTTTTTTTTTTTTTTTTTTTTGACGACAAAAGGTATGTACTTTAAAAGGCATTTTCTTCTTTTGTTAACGTTGTTAGGCTGTGTGCTTGACTCTTCCGGTGACAGTTGCTGTTCTATGTAGGCTGCGACTTGGCTGCTTTTTTTTTTTTCCTTTTTTTTTTAAGAGCACTTGGCAAACAAATGCTTTTAGCCGTATTTGTATGCACTTACTTTAAAAAAGAAAAAAAAAGCCAAATACATTTTTCTGACATTGTAAGATTGCCTTACTGTCTGTCATTCCTCATTGCTGGCCCCTCTCAGGCTGGAGGTCGGCTGGTGGAGAAGGAAGCAAACGAGTGAAAGGGGCCACTTCAGTCACAAGGACATGTCCCTGAGAGATGTCACCCACCTAGCAAGGCCCTCTCCGGGTGGGAAAATGGGGTTTGAATCTTGTCTTGTTAATGGTTCGGTTCTTGCAATATCGATAGTCAGAGGTGCTGCTGAAAGGTTTGCAGGATTGTGTGTTTGGGAGTTTTTTGTTTTGTTTTTTTGCTTTTATTGAAGGCAAGTTGACTGATGTTCACTCTGCCCATGTGACCAGTTGTAAGATTTCAATGCTGCATGCTCCTTGGTTGACCCACTGGTGTTTCCAGCTGTAGAAATAGTTGTAAAGGGTTGTGTGCAAATAAGATGCCATTGCTGCCGATTTACAGCAGAACCCGGCTCTGCAGCGCCACTAGGCCTTTCCGAACACCCTAGGGCTTTTTAGTATGGCTGTCGCAGGCCAGGTGAACTCGTGGGATTGGTTTCATTTCTGTTTTGTGTTTTGTCGTGTGTTCTGGTTTGTTCCTTTTGTTTACCTGTCCCGCTTGCGGCCATTGCTGTTATCACCTACACCATGTTGTAATGAGTGCTTACTGCAGTATGTACATTGACAGTTAGAGCCCTGGGTGCTTGGAGGACCTGTGGGCATATCAGTGGTGGGGCCACTGTGGGTGGAGGAAGCCTGCAGTTTCCTCCTTAGGTGTGTCTGAAATACTAAGTGAATAATACTGTTTTAGAATAAAAGATAAACTAGTGAAAACTACGGACGTGCTTTTACATAAGCAAGCCCCACCTCTCCAACTATTTTTAGAAGCCTTTTGTAAACTAATTTCTTTTTTATCACTGTTTGCATTGGTGAAGTGATTGTTTAATGTAAACAACAGGTCATTAGTTAGTAGTGGTCGCCCCTTAGTGATGCTGGTTTTTGTGGGTCTTGTCTCCCCCACCCCACCCCCACCCTCATGCTGTTTTGGTTTAATGTCAACAGGAACACTACCCTAAACCCTGATGTGCAGGTGTTTGTACCGTGGCCTTGTAGGCTCGCTCAATCATGGCTTCTAAGTCTACTATAGTTCGTGTTTTTTTCCACACCCTGGATTCTATTTTAATTTGAAAACAGGTTATCACCAGCTTGGAATCATTTCTAGTAACTTGGTGTCGTTCCCCTCCCCCTCCCCAATTTTTTTAAGGTGGTTTCTTAATCCTAAACCTCCCTCCCTTCCAATTTTTTTAAGGTGGTTTCTTTAGTAGTCAAGTTACGCTTGAAAACCAGTGATGCTGCACCAAATACAGTATTTCTTGTGCTTTCTGTGAGTGCACCTTGTCCCTGTTACCAGTCCTTGTAATGTTACAAACAGGCTTGCATGATAGACCAACCACTTCGTCGTTACTGTGAGTCAGATCTGACTGGTCTCTCTGAGGCGGATGTATACACACACAGCATAGTCAGTTTCACCTGCCCATAAAGACCTTTGTGAAGGACCCAACTATTATGGTCTGTAGTATAAATGTGTTTCTAAGCACTTTATTATAAACTGGAATTTGACCTCATAGATGTTACAGCTAGATTAGTCATTTGACCTAATTTGCCATGGCTGTCTGCATCTTTTGCAATCTCAACACAGATAAGCTCTCCAAAAACATGAATAAAGAACCATCCTGCCAAATGGGAGAAGTCTGTCCAGCTGCGGCAAAGGCCACCTGTGGTTTCTCTGTGCTAGTGGCAAAGGAAGCAAAACTTGACCTGTTTTAAAGAGGGGTGCACTTTGAGATTAAGGGCCTGTGTGCATCTGCCCAGCCTTGGGTGGCCTTCAGAGTGTTGTTCTGGAGGGGGTGGGGGTGGGGGAAGTCTTTTCTCTGACCTACTCTAAAACTGTTCACATGGGGACCTGGGTGGATTTTTTTTTTTTCTTGTCCTTGATGACATTGTGGATGTTGTCCACAGCTGGATAAATTATGTCAGATTCCCAACACTATTCCAGCCGTGATGTTAATACTCAGAATATTATGGGATGGGGTTTCAGCAGTCCCTTTTTGCTTTAACAAATTATAGCATTTAACAGATGTAGTTAGTATCATTCATGTGGCCTCACTCTGAAGTTACGAGAACGTACACATGGTTTACAGCTTTTCTATATATCTTCCTGGCCACCAAGTATTCTGAAAGTGTGCCACCTTTTAACTTTTGTTTTTTTTTTTTTTTTTTAAGTTGAAGGTGATAATTTTTCTATATATGATGAAACTCATGTCTACTGAAATAAGTGTAATCTTAGCTATCAACATTATATTTTAAAACCATGCTATGGAAATATCACCTGCATTCTGTCATTTGTCAGATTTACAGTACTTTTTTTTTCTTTTAGCATTAAATAAAAATAAAAATTGGGAGCACTGAACGTTTTCCAAGGCCTTTTTTAATTTTTAAACCAAGCTTAGGGTGGCTGTTCTGTTACTTGCTATATACTGTATGGGGTTGGGGTTTGCAGGAGAGTAAGATAAAGGACTCCAGAGACAGCTATGGGAGAAGGAAGCCAGGGGAAAGGGGGGGGCGGGGGAGCAGAATGACGAGATAAGAGCTGAGCAGAGGTCAACTGGGAAGGTTTGTTTTCAGCTGGCAAGAGAGCCTGCCACTCTGCAAGAGGGGGTTGGAAGGAGCAGGTGATGAGGACACTGAACTGTCTGTCCCAACCTGGATCTGCTCTTTGAAGAGATTCGTGATAACTGCCATCTTGGGTCATAGAATACTTGAGGGTAGGGGTGGGGGTCTACATTTAAAAAAACTGGAATGAAGTGGGAGGGAAACCCATGTTGGAAGCTTGTTTAGGTGTGACGGACGCCCCGGGTGTGTTTAACTGGTGCCCATCTCCAATACGTGTTTTGATCTCCTAACCTATGACTGGGAAGACTCCTGCCATAGGAAGCTGTGAAATTTAGGAAGTTCAAAGCTAGAATAGCTAGAGTTACTCTATTTAAAAATAACATCAAAAGCATCTGGGGAGGGGGTTCCTATATATTTTTATTTTTACCATTAGTTTATTGAATGCATTTTTTCAAAAAAAATGTTACTTTTTAATTTAATAAATAACAAAAAATAGGTTAAGCTTAGCTTTGGCTTTCTTCAAAATGCTAGATTTGATTTTTTTAGACACATAACGTCTCTTTAAAAATTCAAGAAGCACCTCCCAAGGATAAATATCAGTAATTACATCCAGTATTTTCAGATAATTAGATTCTTGATAAGGGGAAGAAAGAGTTGAAAGAGTTAGGAAATCCTAGTTTTGAGACAAGTTTTCCATTACTCAATTTTTTGCATATGATTTATAGATTTATTTGGCCAGTTAAGAGTGAAGTGTTCATCTTCCTATGGAGTATGCATGGAATGAATCCTTGAGCAGAATGTTTAGTTTGGGTAGCTACCATTAGTCCCAAGTCACCCTCATCTGCTTGCCTTCTGCTCATAGGAAACTAGAAGACATGCCTTTCCTTGGTTATAGACCAAGGTCAGATGCTCTATGAATGGAATTCATACTCATTTCATCTTCTAGGGTTCTAGATCCAGGGCTGTGGTTAATGCCAGAACTAAGTGTAGAAGTAAGGTTCCTAGACTGTCAACCATGTGGGTCCCTCCTTCCTGTCCCTGGGGCAGCCTGCATCTTCAGCCTAGCTAAACTCCTTTCTTTGAGACACAGACAAAGAAACTGGAAGTTGGAAATGACTGGGTTTATGGATTAGCACTAAATGTCTCTGAACCCCAGGTCAATTCATACTTGGGGTGTCACACTCCCCCTGCTGATCATTATTAGGAATGTACAGAGCCGAAAGAGTTAGGTCAGTGGTAGAGTGCTTGTCTAACATGCATGAGGCTCTGGGTTCAAGAACAGCACTAAAGAAACAACTCATCAGTGAACTTTTTAACCCATCAATGTGTCACCTGCCCCACGTCAGCCTGATTTAAGACCACTTCCCTTTGATTTATTATAGCCTTAAAAAAAAAGATGATAAAATTGTTTGTAGGATTATTGGTGTGTGTTTAAATCACAACATTGTGTGTCTCTTGGAGGAACTGAGCAATATAAAGGAATCCATACAACAAGAAAGGCATTAGGGCAAAAGTACCATAGAGACAGATAATGATGTTGAATTGTTTAGACATGGTATCATAAAGGCTATTTTTTTTTTTTTTTTTTTAAGACAATCTCATTGTGTAGCCCTGGAACTTGCTATGTAGATAAGGCTTGTTTCAACTCAAAAAAAGATCTGCCTCCTTCTACTTCCTGAATTCTGGGATTAAAGGCATGTGACACCACACCTGGTTAAAAAGTGTTCTTTTATTTTGAATGAAAACAAAACATGGTATAAGTTTCTTTTATGATGTCACTTTCAGTATGTCTGGGAACAACATAGCTGATCCTTTCTAACTCACCAGCTCAAACCCTTCATGCCTCCAGTGGGAGGAGACTATCCCATTACCATTGGAAACACCTCCAGGTAGTGGACATTTTTCCTCCTTCTTTAGATTAGATCCAGAGACCAAGATGACAATTCCCAGGGCTGGAGAGATGGCTCAGTGGTTAAGAGCACTGACTGTTCTTCCAGAGGACCTGAGTTCGATTCCCAGCATCCACATGGCAGCTAACAACTGTGTGTAATTCCAAGATCTGACACCCTTTCACAGTTATACATGCAGGCAAAACACCAATTCACATAAAATATTAAAAAAAAAAAATGACAATTCCCAGTGAGAATTCAGAGCACCTGGTAGGGGTTGGCCTTTGAATGGGGCTACAGAACTCAAATGGTAAAACACACAGCATATCCTTTACAACTAGCTGAAACACCCTGTACAGGGTAATACCACCACATTTGAATATTTCTAAATATAGTGTACATTTTGGGCAAAATAACTTGTTACATAATCTGGAGATCTCACCCCTTAACCACTTTTACTTAGCAATTAGTAATTCTAAGGAAGTCATCAGCACCGGCGGGTATTGGGCAGGGTTGAGTCAAGTTTTGTTGTGTGTGCATGTAGGTAACAACCTTAGCAAATATTTAGATTCCTGCAGATTTCTCTGCCACTTAGAAAACGTTTTTTCTGTGGCAGCTCAGTGTCTTCTGGCTGTGTCTTCAGGAAAACAAAACAAACAGCATTTCAACACAGCAAAAGGCCCAGATTTATCTTAATGTAAGTGAGGCACAAATTATGCTCTTTTACACTATGTTTTTTCCAAGTATGCTGCAGAAAAATATAGTAAGAATTGCTGGGATCCACCTGCATTAATTAGCACTTTATTATAGCCATCTTGAATTGGATTGCTATCTGGAAAAGGCTGCTGGGGTGTGTGGGGGGGCACACAACACTCCACCCAGGCTGGAACGTGTTTACCCCATCTTATTTGTGCTGCCAACAGCAATTCAATTAGCCTATTGGGTGATAAAAGATAAAGATTTATTATACCCCATATACAACTGAAATCAGAATTTCACAGGCAGGTCACAGTCGTTAGAGACACTGTTCTCTTAATAAGCACCATATGGGTATCTGCCACCATTTCCTTTAACACCCCAAGCAAGCACCTCAAGCTACAGCCCAATTTAGATCCACTTGAGGTTAGAGTCAAAGCCACCGGTAGAAATGCCCCTTCTCTGGGCCAAGGACACAGTGGATAGGTCGACTTACAGTGGCTTCCTATCAACCAGAAGTATGTAGAATTGAGGCTAACTCCCCACACGGGAGAACGGAGTGTTCTAGAATTTATATACTGAGCCACAGCAGCTTTCTGACCTAGGAACACAGACGTGCATGCGCACAATGCGTGCATTGTGCAGTGTACAACAGCCATGCTTTTGGCGGAGCATCAAAGCGGCTGCTTCATTCTGCAGCATCTGCGCACAATCGCGGAGCCCGGGTCGCACGGGGCGGGGTCAGGCTGGAGCTTTTCCTTTCCCCTTTTTAACTGCGTGGCAGTTCTGAAGGCTATTTACTTATTTACAAGGAAACCTCCAGTTGGTCGCTGTTAAAAAGAACGGAGTTAGGCCCACGAGAACACACGGATCTGAATGCGCTGCGTGGAGTCCAGGTCGCTGGGAAAAAAAAAGGAAAGGCTCCGGCGTTCCCACGGCGCGCGGTGTCCTGCCCTGCCCCACTGTGTGCCGGCTCCACCAGCCCCAACCTTAGCTCCTGAGCGCTTGGCTCGACTGTGTTCCACGCCCCGCCCCACTCCGCAACCCTCCCCCCACTCCACGATCCCGCTACCCCACTCGTCAGGCCCCGCCCCCTCCGCAGGCTCCTCCCCTCCACACGGGCGGCGCCCAGCGCGCCAGCTGCCGCGCTAAAATTAGCGTCCCGCGCGTGAGTTGGCGCCCTCAGGAATGCGCGCGCAGGCCGGGGCTACGCGTGCTGCACCAAATAAAGTCAAAGGCTCGTCTGGCAAGGGGGGCTCCGGCGCCTGGGGCCCCGAGGGTCACACGCGGCTGCTCGAGGCCGCCAGCGGGTGCAGAGAGGGGCGGGATTTGCGAAGTTTACGGAAAGCTCCGGACAAAAGCTGCCCAAATGTCACTCCGTTTTTGGAAACCATCATGCGGGGTTTTTAGGGCAGTAGCTATAATAAGCCAAATGTTCCATGCTGGTGCAGTAAACATGCGTGTCTAAGGGACATCCGTGTGAACAGAGAGCATATCCACGCTGGGCCATGTTCTAAGTGTATTTAGGAAGCAAACCTCAGGACCAGCTCTCAAGTCTGGTCAGGCGCTGGCTGTTCACTTTAATGGCAGAACAGATTTAGAGTGAAATTACGAATTCGAGGTGCTACGTAGTTAACTTCTGGTTTTTGCTAATTATTCAGTTTAACCACAAACACACACAAGCCTTGTGTTGTTATTATTTTTATTTTTTAAATGACATTTTGTCAGGTGTGGTGGTGGATACTTGGAATCCCAGCACTGTGGGGGCAGAAGGGTTGTAATTTGTAAGTTCA
Organism: Sigmodon hispidus; assembly: GCA_004025045.1. NCBI lineage: Eukaryota > Metazoa > Chordata > Mammalia > Rodentia > Cricetidae > Sigmodon > Sigmodon hispidus. Next base: position 17,006 of record PVIH01016197.1, on the reverse strand, counting down.
AGACCAGGCCTGCCCTACGTGGTGAACTCCTGTCTCAGAAGGAATAAGGAGGGTGTATGTGATGACATTTCCCCTCAGCAGCCTTGAGATTGTGCCTATCCAATTGAAGTATGGATCTCCCTCATACAGAACTGAATGACAATACCTTGCCATCAAATGCAGCACAGGGATCGGATACTGGAGTTTTTTTTTTGTCTAGAATCCTACTCACAACTTGGCCTGAAGACTCTGCTCACACACTAAGAGGCAATTGTGTTGGAAATCAAAGGCAGCAGGCTCACATTTTATGAAGAAATCTTGAAAGTTTCCTGGTTCAAACTTCTGGAAGAAAATCCCTGCTTGAGCCTTGTGGCTGTGTGTCTAAAGCTAGAGGCTGTTCTCATGGGGACACGAGGGTTTTGTGCTGAGACCTGAAGTCTTAAGTTCCCACTGGAACAAACTTCTGTATTGCCCACAGCAGCTGCCACATGGGGCTGGGAAATTGACCGTGAGCATCTCACAGCAGCCTGTTCACTTTTATGTGTTATTAAAACAACCAAACAAACACCATGTATTCACTCCAGAGAGGGACAGTCTCCATGACAGGGTTCTGATCTTCATGTATCCACCCTGAAAAAGCACTGGGTGCCTGCCACAAGGGTGCTAGGTACCACCAAATACACACTCTCCATTATTACATGAATGTGGGTAACAAAATGCCTCCTCTGAAACACTGGTTTCCAGGTGCCCCCTGCTGTACTCACTCCTAGAAAGCAGGATCCTACAGGCTGCCTCCTGCTGGGCGGTCAAAGGGTATTTTTCATGGGGTGTCAATATTATATTCTGCAAGTTTATTTCATCAATGACCTTGGGGAATAAATGACCTCATTGGAAATGAAATAAAGACATAATCTACAAATAAAGGAGGTAAATGTTTTTCTAAAAATAACTGCTGAGCAGGGTTATTTAAACAGCCTATTGTAAAGCCAACAGCAGTCTACATCAGTAGAGGATGTATATTGTATTTAAAAAAATTAAACAATGAAGCAATAAAAGTGTATGTATGAGGGGTATGGAAGAACCCCTTCACTAGATTCATTTCAGTGAAGATGTTGTATTTGCAAGATTTCATTTTATTTTCTTAAGAATTGTACATCTTTGCCCTGGAGGCAATGGAACCATGAAAACCATGGAAAGTCATGAAGAGTTGGTCAACCACAATTTTGTAGCTTGAAGAAGGAACTTACTCAACGAGTCAAGCCAGGCCACCCAGTTAGTCACAGGTGTTTCTCTTGTGGTGTCTGCTGAGGTTGTGGAATGATGAGATGAGGATGGTACTCCATAGCCCAGATGAATCCCAAACATGGAAGCCAGAAAGGGATGTCATGTTTAAGACTGGAGACTGGAGGGAAAGCTTCCACCAAGCCTACATCTGTTCATTTTCTCACACTTATTGCTTCACTCAATACTGCCTTCCAAGCATGAACTTCCTGAAAGTGGGGAGACTGAGGTGATGACTCAGTTGGTAAAGTGTTTGCTGTGAACGCATGAAGAACTGAGTAGGAATTTTAGTATCATGCTCAAAGCTGGGTGTGGTGGTACACAATGCAATCTCAGGTAGGAGCATCTCTGAGCTCTTTGGTCAACAAGTCTAGCCAATCAGTGACCTTCAAATTCAGTGAGAGACTATTATTCAACTGTAAGGTGGAGAGCCATAGAGACACACAGCACTGACCTTTTGCCTCCACCCACATATACAAAAATATGTGCATTCACATACGCATGCACACACACACACAAGCATATGTTTTCCCACACTCCCACCCACCTGCACAGCAAATATGAGCTAGGGTCAGATGGCTTAACCTTAAATGCTGCTTTCCTCTCTTTTTAAACTTTTGCACTTAGTCTTCCGAGAAATGGGTTACTAGACAAAGTTAAGTAGTACCCATTCCATAATGCCTTCTATATACATAGTTTAATGCTTGGTAAGTCGAGATATGGCCTTTGTGACTAGATGGAGTAGATGCACAAAGAAAGTGCCTTCAGTTTTTTACTGACATGACTTACCCTGCCACCCATCTGGCAGTTCTTTCTCATCCCCCTGTTAGAGCGCTTCTGGACTCACTTCTTTCTACTTCTTAGCTCTGGTAATGTCATCCAGAAACCAATGTTAAAATCATATTTACATACAGACTTCCTCCAAAACATTTCTAGACTCAACTTCCCTCTTTGGTCCCAACCAGCCTGTGCCAGACTACTTGCTCAGCATATTCAGTGAGCTGTCTAGTTGGCATTTTAAACTCAGCAGGCACATTGGAAATCAAGCTCCTGTTCTTCCCGCTTCCTATCTCCTTTCTCCCTCTCCCCATCTTTGTGAAAGTCAAGATCACCTTCCCATTGCCTGGGTCATAGACCTTGAAGTGACCTTTCTTGGGGTTTTATAACCATCCAGTCGCCCAGCACATCCTTGTGACTATGCATCAAACATATACTCAGTAACCAGGCATGGTGGCACAAACCTGTAATCCTATCTTCTGGGAAGTGGAAAGGCTGAAGGATCAGAAGTTCAAGGTCCCTGTCCCTAATATAGTTAGTTCCAGACCAGACTGGGCTACATAAGACTCTGTCTCAAGTAAGAAGAAAACAGCTTGTTCAAAATTGACCTGGTGGGAGCCACTACCGTGCCTCGTCCAGAATACTACATATGCTTCATAACTTCTTCCAGGTTCTGCCAATCAGTGGCCTTCAAATTCAGTGAGAGATTATGAAGGTCCTCTCAAATTCAGTAGCTGGATGAACCTTTCAAATGTGGGTCTGGGGAATGGAGTGAAGGCTCAGCAATTAAGAGCACTGGCTGCTTTTCCAGAGGACTGGGGTTTGATTTCCAGCAGTGCTTACATGATAGCTCACAACCATCTGTATCTCCAGTTCCCGGGGGCTCCAGTGCCCTCTTCTGGGCTCTACGGCCACTGCACACAGATCATGCACAGACATGCAGACAAAACACTCACGCACATGCAATAAAATTACCCTTTAAAACTTTTTAATGTAGGTCTGATTTTTTTTGATCTTCTATTTAGCTCACAGTTGTTTTTCAGTTTGTTTGAAATACCGTCTCGCATATCCAGGTTGGCTTTGAGCTCCCTATGTGGCAAAAGATGACCTTAAACTTGTGATTCTCTGGCTGTCCTTTCCAAGTACTAGGATTGTAAGTATCCACCATCACATTCAGTTTATCAGCTTGAATCCAGAACCTCATGCATCCTAGACTGCACTCTACCAAGTGAGGACCATCTCGAACCTCTTAGTTCCCAGTTTGGAAGGCTGAAGAGCCTAGATGGGGCAGCTTCCTAGTGCCTCTTTGTGCCTCAGGAATAGAGAGGTAGGTGGTAGCAACAGGATAGAATAGCAACCATGAAAATACATCCTCAACAGGAAAGGAACACAAACACGATGGATTGTCATTTAACTTGGTGTTATCTACCCATCAAAGCTTTGCTTGAGTGATCAAATTAATATTCCTTGTCACATGTAAGTTACAACACCCAGACCATTGTCAGGTCAGGACAGCTCCCTAGGTTAGTTCTCCTGTGACCTGACTGTGCCTCCAAACCTCCATGGAATCTAAAGCTGCAGAGTTTTCTGGAATCTGGTTCTCATAGTTCAGCTGTAGTTGGAAGTCACTGGGTCTTGTGTGTGCAGTACCTCTGCCGTGAGGTTACAGTAAGAGCCAGGTCAAAGATTCCTGGATAGGCTACAGACATTCCTTGTGGCAAGGCTAGAGGACCTGCCAGGATAACCTGCTCTTCTTCACACTTCTTGGCCTTATGAGAAGGCTGCATGGGACAAAGGAAGTGAGAATATGGAAAAGGACTGGAGGTAATAGCTACCAGAGGCCATAAAGTGCTGCATGCGGAAGATGTGGAAATGAGTGTTGGGATTCAGTGGTATTCAGGGACTCACAGGATTATCAACACTGCCCAATGCTTTACGGTGCCTTATAAATATCACTGTAAGATACCACAGAGACACTGGGGAGATGGTCCCATCATGATAGAAGCAAGAAAGGGTATGAGTGCCTAGAGGAAAAGAAACTAAAACATCTCTACCCTGGCTCCCAGGTCCCATCATGAAGACTCTCATTTGTCCAGTCCCCAGGGCAGTCTAGGCATGAAGAAGGACTCTCATGCCTACCCAGGATCACCCTCTGACACTGAGTTCCCATGTACGAAGTCTTCTTCTCCACCCAGGCCCCAGCCCATTGCTCTTGGGAAGCTTTTAGAAGGTTCCACAGTCCTTAAACTTTAGCTGTCATTCACGGCTTCCCTCTCTCGTCCCTTGTTGCCTGGATACCGAGTCCAGCTCCACTTGCCTGAGTCCCATTAGGTTGCCTTCCATCTCCAGCGCTTGGAGATTCCTATAAGCCCTGGTCCTGAGACAGGGCTCTTCTGCCTGCCCCTGGGATCTCTGTCACTCTGCACCGTGTGCCTGACCTGACTCTATGACCTTACGGTGGATTCTTTTCTGAATCTAAGACCTTTGGAGCTTAAGGACATATTCTCTTACCCCAGCATCACCTCTGAAGTCAATATCCCAGGGATATCCCATCCTAGTGAACACATCTGGCATCACTAGATTAATTGGCATTCTCAAGAGAGAATCAATACAACACACACATCTATATAGAGACATTATTATTTTATATTTTTAAAGATTTATTTTTCTTTTATGTATATGGGAATAAAATCCAAGTCCACTGTGAGAGCAGCTATGTTCTAACTGATGATCTCCAGTCTCCATTAGAGTTTTTTGAGATGGGATCTCGACATGGAGCCCAAGTGAGTCTTGAACTTACTGTTTAATCCAGACTGCCTTCAGACTCAATGTAATTCTACTGCCTTAGCCCACAGGTGCTCAATGAAAGGTGTGAGCCAGCGAGCCTGGATCTTTTCTCGATCCCTTGGGGAGACTGAGGGGGCTCTCACCGTGGTGTGAATGCAGAGTCAGTTCTCTCTCTCTCTCTCTCTCTCTCTCTCTCTCTCTCTCCTTTAAGATTTATTTATTATGTATATAGTATACAGAAGAGGGCACTAGATGTCTTTATAGATGGTTGTGAGACACCATGTGGTTGCTGGGAATTGAACTCAGGATCTCTGGAAGAACAGCAAGTGCTCTTAACCTCTGAGCCATCTCTCCAGCCCCAGTTCTCTCTTTTTACACTGTGTGAGTTACAGGGATGAACTCAGGTCATCAGGGGTGTGTGTGTGTGTGTGTGTGTGTGTGTGTGTGTGTGTGTGTGTGTGTGTGTAGATCCCAAAGAGGCCAGAGGAGGGAACTGAAAGCTAGAGTTACAGGTAGCTGTGAGTTACCTGCTGTGGGTGCTGGGAACCAAATATGGGTTCTCTGGAAAGCAAGTAAGTTCTTAATCACTGAGCCATCTCTTCAGCCCAGGCTGTTTATTTTTATTTGGAAATGTTTTGAGTCAAGGTTTGCAGCATAGCTCAAACTGGACGTGGACCCAGGACTCCTCAGTGCAAACACTCTGGTTACAGGCAAGGACCGGCACCTGGAGGGAGATCTATCCTAAAGCTCTAACTCACACAGGGGTTAGGAGACAGATGGGCAGATAAGAGCACTCACTGCATAAGCCTGAGGACCCATATTCAAGCCCCCAGCACTTGTGTATAAAGCCAAATGTGGCAAGCTGCACGCTCATCTGTAATCACGAGGTCACGAGGACCTAGACTGGGAATTGGTAGGGCTTGCTGGCTGCCAGCCTAATTCTAAGTTTAGAGAGAGACTCTGTCTCAAGGGAATACAGTGACAACTGATAGAACAAGACACATGACATTCTCCTCTGCCCTCCATGTGTACACATATTTATAACTAATATTAGTGAAATCTAAACACACACACATATACATGCATACATATATACATTTAAATGCCTCCACATGAGTTTCTATGTTTGACCAAACAATTGGACACCCTAACCAAGCCAAAATGATTTAAAATTAATCATCATGACCACTTTTCTGGATGTCTTAGTTAGGGTTTCTAGTGCTGTGAAGAGATACTATGACCATGGCAACTCTTTATTTTTGTTGTTTTTAACCATTCTTTTTATTTATTTATTCTTTGTGTCTTTCATATCATTCATCTTGGTCCTGTTCATTTCCCCTGTATCTGCTCTCTGCCTTTGCAGCACTCCCAATAAAATTTAAGAGGAAAAAAAAAAAGAAAAGAAATTTTTAAAAAGGGGAAAAAAGCTTCATGGAAACTGTAGTGTGATATACTGAGTCACGCAGTAAAATCCTTTTTTCCGTATATCTTTCTTTACTTGTAAGTGTTGGATCGCAAAGAATCATCCATCTAGTTCAAGGCCTCTGGTTTCTGCTGTACTATCAATGCTGGGCCCTCACTGGAATTTCTCTTGGTTATCCTGTTCTTACCCTGTGTTTTGGAAGTCCTGAAGCTTTGAGTCTGTAGGACCAGGACTTTCACGTGCTCCAGCAGATCACAGATGGGGTGGACACTGGGATGGCCTGACCCATAACCTTAGTTCTGAGCCTGGTCTTAGTGGCAGGGTTGGTCAGCCTGCCAGCTCTCCCTGATCCTCACCACCAGGGTGAGCTCTCCTGCATTACCTTGGCGAGTTCACCCTTTGCAGAGATGAGCCAAGGGCTGGGCCAGTTCTCCTGCTTTCACATCCCCAGGGGCAGATCTCCCACACTTGTATCTTCAGGGCCAGCTCTACTGTGTTGCCCAGGTGTGGACATAGGGGCTACTATCCCAAGTGCCGCAGCAGCTGGGGGGCAGGGCTAGCTCTCCTGCTCTGGATGACCCCAGGGCCAGCTCTCCCACCTGCCTCAGGCCATGATAGGAATGGAGGGAAGCAGGACAGCTCTCTCACATGACAGGTGAGTAATGGGGACAGCCCTTCCAAGATCACAACATCAGGGCTGGCTTGCCCACACCTCCACCAAAGGAGTTGGCTCTTTTGCGCTGCCCAGGCAAGGTGCAGGGCTGTTCTCCCAAGTGTTGCAGCTGGTGGGAAGCAGAAGCCATTCTCCTGCCCTTATGACCTCAGGGCCAGATCTCTCCCCTCCCTCAGGTACTGATGGGTGGGAGGAGTGGAGGGCCTGTCTCCTCTGCCCTTGGGCCACTGCGACTCTTATAAGAAAAACATCTAATTGGGGTGGTTTGCTAACAGTTTCAGATCCATTATCATCATGGGGGGAGGGGTGTGGCTGCATGTAGGCAAACATGGTGCTGGCTTCATCTTCATCAGAAAGCAACAGGAAGTAGTCTCAATGTCACATCAAGGGAAGCTTGAGCAAAAGAGACCTCAATGCCCATGCCCACAGTGACACACTTCCTCCAACAAGGCCACACCTCCTAATAATGCCATTCTCTTTGGGGAGCATTTTCTTTTACACTACAACACTGGAGGTTTTTTTTTGTTATTTATTTGTTTGTTTGTTTGTTATCCTTTTTTCTCCTGCCCTCTCTATATTATGATCCCATTGTCAGTTCTGGTACTTTCATGTTGCAAATTTAGAGTATCAGGCTTAATGGAGTAACTGTAAAGGGATCCTGTCAGTGCAGCTGAAAAGTCTACAGATGTTTAGGCTTCAGGTGTCACTTGCTTTAGGTTTATGCCACTCTCCCTAGTGTTGTATGACCGAGTGTTCATGGGCTGAGGACATCAAAGGACCAGAGGAAGGATTCCACTCAAGTCAGGCTTGAGGAAAAAGCAGGTGACTTCAGGGTCATGAGTGACTCTTGGGCACTACTGAAGAGTCCCTTCCCTGAGTAGACACACACACATACACACACACCACATCACACACAGAGACACCACACACACACCACACCACAAACCACACACACATGCACACACATACCACACACACACCATATACACACACACACACCACATACACCACATACACACACATATCATACACACCACACCACACACAGAGACACCACACACACATCACACCACAAACCACATACACATACACACACATACCACACACACACACCACATACACCACATACACACACACACACACACACACCACATACACACACATACCATACACACACACACCAAACATGCAACTAACATTAACACCCCTTTACCACAGACCCAGCTAGCATTGGACTGTTTTATATTTTATTGCCATGATTAAGACCCAAGTGTTTCTGAAGGTTACCATGGCAGCTGGGCTTCATGGTGGTGATGGTCATGTCACATAAGAAGGGAACAAACTACTCTGTACCTGTGGTGTTTATATTCAAGAACATCCTTCCAGAATGAGGCAAGAGAGCTCTTATCTTCTTTATAATTGGCTCTATCCTGATATTCTTCCCTGTTGCCTAGAGGATACTCTGCTCTGATTGGCTTAAGTATGCCCATGCTCTAACAATCCCTGAACATGGAAATGAGACTGCCCTGACCTGCCTCTAGCTAAAGGTCTACCCTGGGACCCAGCAGCATCATTCTTGCTGGAATCAGCAGCTGGTGGAGCCGAGGGATGGACCAGCAGGGTGATAACTGTGGCTCTTGGTCAAATTCTGAAGCAGAGGTGCTGCGCTGGCCAAATTCAAGGGATCAAGGATGCCAGTGGGAGCTACTTGAAGCATGAGAGTGACTCATAAAGCCCTGATTAGAGTGTCTTGGCAGGGACAAGGAGTAAGGAGGGGTGTGCCACGGGGACATGCTGGGGCAGCTCAGAAAAGAGGGAGGCTCCCCTCGAGATTCTAATCTATAATTTGTTTTTGTTTTTAAAAAAACCAACAGTGGAGGGGATGGGATTAATATCTTAGCAAGCTGGAGATTGCGCTTCTGCCCCTCCCTGTCTACACATCTTTCTTTTTGCCTACTCTGTCAGGGTAGTCTCTGGCACACATCTGCCCCAGGGATGCCAGGGGAGGGAAGTCAGGCATCTTTGCCGGAAAGGAGGTGGCTCCTTGTACACACATTTCTCTCACCCAAGGCACACCTGTTGATGTGGTGTCAAAGTGTGGTGTGCAGGGTTGCCTGCCAATGTGAAGCCCACCATATTCTTCTGCATTTTTGAGAGCGATTTATTTTTGGTCTTTCATCTCATGCATAAAGAATGGAAAGTTCTGGAAACATTTGTTATGACATGCCATGAGGTGGATTCTCTAAGTCTCTGACCCTTTGCCTTATAGATTGGCCCTCCCCGATTCTTCCTTTGGGGTTCGCTAACATGGAAACCACAGGCTCCGGTTGTCATTATTCTCCTAGTGTCATCAAGGAAACAACACACAAGAGTCTGCATGATTAGCCTGGGATCCCTCATTGGGGAAAAGATTTACACTCACAGCAATGATATTTCTGGCCCATTGATTAGGCAATTTTGCTTTTCATGAATCATTTATGATGATTGCTGTGCTGAGTAAGATGTGGAATTGTTTTCACAAAGAACCAAGGATTGTGAGCTTGAAAATGTCTACCCCAAATATCCAGTGGCATGTGTCTACCTCCTTTATCTGGCTTTTATTTGGGTTCTCTTTTCCTTTTCTTTCCTCCCTCCCTCTCTCCCTTATCTTTTATTGGCTGTGTGTGTACATGGGTGAAGGCTACAGGTGGTCATTGGATATCTTCTTCTAACCATCTCCAGTTTCATTTTTAAGACATGGCTCTCCCTGGCTCTTGGCCAGCAAGCTCCCAGGATTCTCCTGTCTGTGTCCCTGCCCCCAGAATGAGATGACAAGAGTACATTACCATGCCTAACTTTCTCACGTGGGTTTTGGGATCCAAATCCAGGTTCTCTTGCTTTACTGACTGAGCTGTCTTCCCATCCCTACATTTAGATTTTCTCAGAGGCTCCCCAGCTCCACTGACTAAGCTGCAGAGTGATTCCAGAGTTCCCAGTGTCCCATCATGTGACAGTTCTGCTCACTTTCCATTAGCAGCCCAGTGAATAGATGTAGACAGGTGTAGACTGGGATTCAAAGTTCTCAAAGTATGCTTGCAGGCACACCACACAGTGTGCTCACAGGCAGCCACCAGTGGCCACATCCCTGGACTCTGAAGCTGCCATCCAAGAAGATAAAGAGCATTCCACAAGTGTGTGCAAACACTTTTGAGATCTTCATAATAAATGGAGCTGTGATCTCATCTCTCATTTATGTGTTCGTATTTCTTCTTAGCCCATACAGAGGTCATTTCAGAAATTACACATCTCACTGATTATTCTCCATGGATTGCCTCCTACTATATAACAAATGTGATAATTCCAATAATTGCAATTAAAAATCATTGGGCTTTCATTCACAAGAGATGTTCTGAAAACCCAAAAATCACTTGGAAGGGATCTGAAGAGTCTAGATGAGACACCACAGAGACAAAGGAGAGAGGAAAACCCCTGACATGGGGACAGACATGCTGTGGGAAAATTGACAGGTTGGCAGTTAAGAGTTAAGGTTGAGGAAGCTGGAGGAATAAGTTGGTAGGTGAGGTGAGGGCCTACACAAGAGCTAGTCACAGTGGCCTGGCACTCCAGTTGTGGTGTGGGGTTGGAGAAAGGGAAATACCAGGGGCTTTCTGGTCAACCAATCTAGCCAATCAGTGAGCTGCAGGTTCTCTTAGAGACCCTTCCTCAAAAAATAAGGTGAAGAGCAATAAAGGAAAGTGTCTATATCAGCTTCTGGCCTCCATATGCACATGTATGAGCCACTGTTCTCATACACAAGACTAAAAAGGTAGATACTTGATGCAAATACTATGGGAATTTAAGGATTCTACACACCAGATGTTTCATGATCTAATTTATTAGGCAAACATTTATCATGTGTGTTCTATTATGTGAGATGGTGGGGATTTTAGATATGAGTTTTTAAGACCCAGCAGTCCTGTAGCCTGATGGATAGATTAGGTGGCCATGAAGGAAGCAAGAGCAAGAAGAAAAAGCATAAACAGAAGCAGAGCCTGTTTGCAGAGGGGAGTGACACACACCTTTAAATCCCAGAATTTAAGAGGCAGAGGCAGGCAGATCTGTGAGTCTGAGGCCAGCCTGGTCTACATAGTGAGTTCCAGGGTAGCCTGAACTACATAAAGAGACTCTATTCCAAACCAAACAAACAAAAAACTGACACCAACAAAACTAGAGTTTGCCACAAGCACAAGCAAAAATAGCCCTTGCAACCAACAATTTTTCTATAAACAAGACATGTGAGAGTTCCGAACTGATGCAAAGAACAGGTCTCGTCTGCAGAGATCAGTCCATGCTGAGATCTCCATATTGCACCATTTCCATACATTCTTCCTCCTGGCAGGCAATGGAAGAAACACAAGATAAAAATCAGAACTCAGAATCCACCTTGAAAAGTTCCACGAATGCTAAGTTACAGATCCAGCCTATGACAGCACAAGTGTGTCGAGGGTAGGTGGCCTTGCTCACACAGGGTATGTTGAAGTGGACCAAGTGGAGCAGGAGAGCTATCGGGTGACACACAGATCAGCATCAAGGGGTAAGGTAAAGTTACTCAGTGGGTAAATAAGAACAAACATGAAGGCCTGAGTTCAGATCCTTGGCACCTATGTGAAAAACCCGGCACGGTGGTGTCTATCACCTGAACCCTGGGAGGAGGGGTACATTGACTTCTTTGGCCAACCACAGCTTCAGGTTTGGTGAAGGACTTTGTCTCCAAAAAACAGAGGTGGACACTATTAGAGGAAGAGATCAGACACTAACCTAATACACACATATGAATACACATGTGCAGTAGCATGTCACACACCCCACCACCAACACACACATATACCAGATACACAAAGAAAATAGTACTAAGTATTTGGGGTTTCAGGAAGAAAGTGTCTGCTATAGGCATAGTTCAAAGTCAATGAGAGGCAATGGGAAATCACATGTGAAGGACAGGGTAAGGTGAGTCTTCAGGACCTGTATGGGCAGGGCACAGGATCCTATCGGTCCAAGACAATGGTGGCATGTGAGGGAGACCACTGCAGCAGAAATGTAGATAAAGGTTGTGCAAAAAGCAGGCTTGAGGCTGCTGACAGGCTGGTAGATTAGCCCTGTTGTCAGGGAGTAGTCTCGGAGGGTGATGGGGAAGCAGTGAGCAGGTGAGACTTTTGCAAGAGACGGTTCATTAGGCGTAGAGCCTTACCTACTTAAGGATGTTGACAGGAAGGGGAGGTTCAGCAATGGTGACTCTGAGATTATGAGTAAAGAAGGTGACACACGCCTGGGTGTGCAATGATGCCGTGATGCTACGCTGGGGCATGCTGTGGACAGAAATGAGAGCTTCTTCTTGCTCCCACTCCTAGGGCTCAGCAGGGATGGGTGGGTCACAGTAGCATCCAGCAGAAAAGGAGGCAGGTAGGGACTGAGCCAGGAACTCTGGGTCCAGAAGACCAGAGAGCCTAGACGGAAAGATACCATAAGGACAAAGCCATCATACAGTTCATAGTCAGGAAATAAACAGCAATCTCTGCTCTGGATACATGGACAGGAGGCCCTTCAGTCCTTCAGCTTGCAGGTCTGCTCTTGTGTATGTACATACAGGTGAGGCTTGACAGTTCCCTCCCCCACTGACTCACTTGTATAACATGCACACTCTTGTGTGCCAGGTACTGCCGTGTGCCAGCACAGAGGGAGTAAGGCAGGGACCAGGTCTTTAGAAAATTCCCAGTCTAGATGCAAAGACGTTATCCATGCATGGATGCTGACCCAAGTAGGTATCTAGATTATGAAATGAATGGCCGGGCAATTGTGTCGAACTAGGACTTAAGAACTAGAAGGTAGGGAGTGTCAAAGCTCCGTCCTGGTTATTCCCAGCAGGAACAGCACACGGAAAGGAGGAGTAATGGAGACCAGAGATGCCTATCAAAGGTTGAGTGATGCATTAGCAACTCTAGCTGTTTGTGAACTAGCCTTAGCCTGACCCTCAGAGAAACAGGTAGGAAATGGAACAGAAGAAAAGAAATTCATTCTTATCTTTGTGCTTCAGGATGAATACATTCGTGAGACTATTGCTTCATCTTCATTTAGAATCACCACAGACACAAAACTGGGTGTCTGTGAGGGGATTTCTAGTTTGGGATCATTGAGGCAGGAAGATGTACTCTGAATTTGCCATCCAGGGAATCCTAAGTACAAAGGAGTAGGGAGCCACGTACCAGCATTCATCTTTCCCTGCTTCCTGACTGTGGGTGTGATGTGGCCAGCTACCCCATGCTCCTGCCGCCATGCACATGTCCAAACTGTGAGCCAAAATAAACCCTTCCTTCTTTCCGTTCTTCCTGTTTCTTCGGTCACAGCAGCCAAAAAAGCCAGCAGTGACTAACACAATGAGCCTGTTGTAATATGGTGACAGTCAGTCTTTCCTTTATTAACCTGTGGCTTAGACAGCAAACCAGCAATTAAGTCCAGGGCTTCCCTCAAAGGGCATGGCCTCTACACCAGGTGCCTTGCCCTTAAGTATAGTAAGAGTTTCTGGCCTGTTCTAGCCCTCAGGTCCAGACTACCCACAGCTGCTTAGTCTCAATAATCACACAAAGGCTCATATTAATTGCAAACTGTTTGGCTTATGGCTCAGGCTCATTATCAGCTAACTGTTGCATCTTAACCCATTTCTACTAATGTATGTTTTGTCTTGTGGCTTGTGGCATATCTGTACTTTTACATCTTGTTTTCTCAGTGGCAGCTCACAGTGTCTTCCTCTGACTCCGCCCTTCTTCCTCTTTATCTATGCTCAGATTTCCTGCCAGCCTATAACCTGGCTTGCCATAGGCCAAACCAGTTCTCTTATTATCCAATGGTAATTCACAGTGTACAGAAAGACATCCCATATCACTTAAGTGTTACCAAAGTTGGAGGCCAGGTCTCCCACAGTTTCATTCCCTGCTTCTGGTGCATGATGGTAAAGGCCAAATAAGGCATAGCACACCTTGTACACCTCATACCTCTATACAGCCAACATACATATACATACTTCACATAATTTCCACCATAATACACATACTATATATATATCATAACTACTATATCCCCAACATACATATATAACATACATATGTAACACACCCCACAACCTCTACATTCACATATGATGCACATATACAACATGCATACACATACTTCACACTCACTTCACCCCCAACACACCATATATACATAACATGTATACAAACTTCACATACACATCCACACATTACACACTTTACACCTTCTCACACCATACTCTCCACACATACAGATACACCTCACATACTTCATACCTCAAACATATGCACATATCACACATAAATAAATTCATAACACACACCCTACACATACCATACATACCCCCATGTCCCCCATACCTAATCTCCATATACACATGTACACCATACACACCACATATTCACCCTACCACAGATATCTCTCTCTCTCTTTTTCTCACACACACACACTACACACATATGCACATCTTATACTTTCATACTCCACACCCACACAAGTACACACATACACACATAGGCACCTACCATACACACAACATGCACACAACACACACACACACACATACATATACCATATACACTACAGACACATACCCCCCAATACACACACCTCACATACACACATAGCTAGAGAGGCACAGAACAGCAGCCCAGAGGTAGATCTTGCAGAACAAGTCCACATAACAAAGAGGCTCCTGCCAGTGGGGATTTTATTTTACAATTTCTAAATGCTAAGAGAATCCTATTTTTTTTTTTCCTTACAGGTTCAGAATTTACACTGAGTGGCCTGCCCCTAGGCTGCCCTTGAGGGCCCTAGCACGTCTGCAGCATCAGAAACTCCAGATCCTGCCCAGTAGACTCATAATTTGAATTTTCTATTTCTGAAAGTCCAGTTCTTAGTAGCCAGCACTCACTCTGGGCCACAAACTTCTGAGAATGATTGCATTTGTCAGCCGCTAAGTCACATGCCCTTCAGCCTGGCCCTTCCCGAGGGGCGACAGAACCTCTGTTGGAGCAGATGAATGTTACTGTCACAGAGAGGTTGACATCCCTTGTAATGCCACCCAAGGCTCAGCATAATCACCCAGAAGTGCGACTCAGTCCTGTCACAGTGGATCAGTGTTCTGGAAGTCCCTGGGTCTCCAAATACCACTGGTAGCAAATTAATGGAGCTTAGTTTCCTCCCTTTAACTCATCAAGGAACTGGCCCCAAGATGAAAATGTAGTTTAATTATGATAATAGCTCCCATTTAAATAGAGCCTCAAAACAAGAATTGAGTCTCTTCATTTTCTTTTTAAAAATAAGATTTACTTTATTTTTTAAATTATGTGAATATGTATGGGTACTTGCAAGTGAATTCAGGGATCCTTGGACGCCAGAGGCATCATATACCCTGGAGTTAGGGTTACAGGTGGTTGTGAGCCCAATGTAACTACTGAGCCATCTCTCCAGTCCTTTAAACATTGTTTTATTTTGCTATTGTCTTTGTGTGTGTGTGTGTGTGTGTGTGTGTGTGTGTGTGTGTAAATCAGAGAACTTGAAACAGAGAATTGAACTCAGATGGTCAGGCTTGGTGCAAACATCTTTTATCCACAGAACCATCTGGCCAGCCCAGTTTGCTTCATTTTCAAACCAGTCACCTGTCATTCAGAGCCGACCTTCAATTGATGGTGTATTTATTCCCATTTTAGGAATGAGAAGAGGGAATTTATTGCACATGGAAAAGAGGAGCAAATGGCAAAGAGGAACAAGCCCAGAGCTCCAGGTCTTAGCTTGCACACTGCCTGCCTTTGCTTAATGTCTGTGAGCTCCCAGCAGCTCACAAACATCGCAGGGAAGAATGTTTCCCAGCATGCACTTAATGAATAGGGTGTCTTGTGTACTAGAAAAGCTGGAAATAGATCCTCACCGTGGAATGTGGAATGTGGAGTGGACAAATGGAGAATGTGGCCGTGCTCAGCAAGGCGGGACTCACCCCACACACAGTCCCATGCTGGCATGCTCTCTGTGCTGTTTGGAAGCCTACACCCCCCTCCCCCCAAGGCTCAATACATGTGGCACAAAGAGCCTTGTGTTATGGTCTCAACACCACTATTAATATCCTGTGGCCCATTAAGCCCCGATCCCTTGGTTGGGGTCCTCCCAACATTTCAAGAAGGGAAAAATAGCCTGACTGGGGGAAGGGACTGGAAGAGGAAGAGAGAGAGAGAGAGAGAGAGAGAGAGAGAGAGTTCTCCTTTACAGTCTTTGAGTCAAGAATTTAGAAACATGACCATAGCCAAAGCTTCAGAGCCCTCGTATCAAATGTTGTTATTTTTGGGTAGCTTGAAAATAAAGCTGGCTGAGGGATGGGCAAGGTGCCCCGGAGACTGCTGCAGGAAGCAGGGGGGGGGAGGCGGGGCAGGGGTTCTGCAGGAGAGGGTCATGTCACTTCAGGGGCAGCTGCCAGGCTGGCTCAAGCCTATTGGCCACTGCTCAGGAGAAACTGGGGAGCTTCACTGTCTGTGGGTTCACTCCCCCTGCGCGGGCTGTGGAGTGATGACATTTCCCTCCGGTTCCCCAGAGGCAGCTTGGCACAGTGTCCACCCGATGACTCGGGGGAAGAAGCTTGGTGGAGCCTAGCTGTCCCTTCCTTGATGTGTTTTTCTTTACACAGCTTTCTCATGACCGGGAGCTCCCTCCCCTCTGTAGGAAATCTGCCTATAGGGGTTATTTTTATGTTCCACCTGCACTGGCTGAAAGGGAAGCCTGGTTTAAGATGTCACTGAGGATGAGTCTTCTCTAGCCCTGCAGAGCTGTGTCCACATCAGAACTGAGGTGATTCGGAATACAGCTTTGTCTCCACAGTCTCCATTTGTGGTTATTCCGCCTGACGTGCCACACCAAACATACACACACATACACCCCTTCCTTCACATCTCCCTCCACCTCACATACATACACACCTCACACACAGATACACACACAGACACACACACACCTCACACAGATACACACACAGACACACACACACCTCACACA
>PVIH01016196.1:35195-46771 GCA_004025045.1 Sigmodon hispidus | reverse complement strand
GAAATAGTTTGAGGAGTAATGGTAGTAATTCTTCTTTGAATGTCTGGTAGAATTCGGCACTGAAACCATCTGGACCAGGGCTTTTATTTTTGGGGAGGTTTTTAATGACAGCTTCAATTTCCTTAAGGGTTATAGGCCTGTTTAGGTAATTAATCTGATCTTCATTTAATTTTGGTAGATGGTACCTGTCCAGAAAGCTTTCCATTTCTTCTAGGTTTTCCATTTTTGTGGAATACAGATTTTCAAAATATGATCTGATAATTCTCTGTATTTCCTGGGGGTCTGTTGTTATGTCCCCCTTTTCATTTCTAATTTTGTTGATTTGAACACTCTTTCTCTGTTTTTTAATTAGTTTGGCTAAGGGCTTATCTATCTTGTTAACTTTCTCAAAGAATCAACTCTTAGATTCATTGATTCTTTGTATTGTTCTTTTTGTTTGAATTGTGTGGATTTCATCTCTAAGTTTGATTATTTCCTGCTGTCTACTCCTTCTAGGTGAGTTCGCTTCTAATTGTTCTAAGGCTTTCAGCTGCGCTGTTAGGTCTCTACTGTGGGATTTCTCTAGGTTTTTCATATAGGCATCTAGTGCTATGAATTTTCCTCTTAAGACGGCTTTCATTGTGTCCCACAAGTTTGGATACGTTGTAGATTCATTTTCATTGAATTCTAGGAAGACTTTGATTTCTTTCTTAATTTCTTCCTTGACCCAGAGATAGTTCAGCTGAGTGATGTTGAGCTTCCATGAGTTGGTAGGCTTTCTTTGGGTTTTGATGTTGTTGAACTCTAACTTTAGGCCCTGGTGGTCCGATATGTTACAAGTGATTATTTCTATTTTTTTGTATCTGTTGATATTTGCTTTATGACCAATTATGTGGTCAATTTTGGAGAAAGTTCCATGAGGAGCTGAGAAATATGTATATTCCTTTGCCTTTGGGTCGAAGGTACTGTAGATATCTATGAAATTCATTTGCATCATAACCTCTTTCAGACTCCTTATTTCTCTGTTGAGGCTCTGTCTGGTCAGTTGTGGCACTCAGGCTTGTGTGCCTCCTGTCACCTCTCTGGGCAGGGTCTGAATCTACCCTTCAGAGACCCCAGAAGTTATTATTCGCTGAGTCGAGGTCAAGGTGGGTAGCGGTGCAAATTCCCTCGGTAGCAGCTGTGGGTATGGTGACAGGCAAACTTTATCTGCACCTGTTACAGAGTTTGCTGGGGCTTACTCTGCAGACAGCACCTGGTCCTGGAAGCTGAACTGGAACCGATAGGAGCTCAACTCTCCTTCCCTGGCTGGGATATAGGCGCTTAGGCCTGGTGACTCCTCCTCATCTCTGGGCGGGGTCTGAGTCTGTCCTTCAGGGACCCCTGTAGTTATCTGTTCGCTCAGTTGGAGTTGAGGTGGGTAGCCATGCAAATTCCCTCAGCAGGAGTTGTGGGTATGCGGACAGGCAGAGTTTATCTGCCCCTGCTACAGATGCTCTGGGACTCTGCAGACAGCACCTATTCCCGGAACTATTATTTTTTCTTACTGCTGAGTAGTACTCCATTGTGTAGATGTACCACAGTTTGTTAATCCATTCTTTAGTTGAGGGGCATCTAGGTTGTTTCCAGGTTCTTGCTATTACGAATAATGCTGCTATGAATGTAGTTGAGCTAATGCCTTTGGAGTGCAAATGTGCATCTTTAGGGTATACACCCAGAAGTGGTATTGCTGGGTCCTTGGGGAGATTGATTCTCAGTTTTCTGAGAAACCACCATACTGCATTCCAGAGTGGTTGAACTAGCTTACACTCCCACCAACAATGGAGGAGTGTTCCCCTTGCTGCACAATCTCTCCAGCATAGGCTGTCATCTGTGTCTTTTATTTTAGCCAATCTGACAGGTGTCAGGTGGCATCTCAAAGTTGTTTTGATTTGCATTTCTCTGATGGCTAAAGATGAAGAGCACTTTTTCAGGTGCCTTTCAGCCATTTGTAATTCTTCTGCTGAGAATTCCCTTTTTAGTTCTGAACCCCATTTTTGATTGAGTTATTCAAGGTTTTGGGCTCTAGATTCTTGAGTTCTTTATATATCTTAGAGATCAATCCTCTATCACTTGTAGGGTTGGTGAAAATCTTTTCCCATTCTGTAGGCTGTTGTTTTGTCCTATTGACAGTGTCCTTGGCTTTACAGAAGCTTCTCAGCTTCAGCAGATCCCACTTATTGACTGCTGATCTTAGTGTCTGTGCCCATCTAGGGCTTTTTATAGGGCTGCATTTGTAAACAGCTATTGTTTAAATTTGGTTTTGCATGGAATATCTTTGTTAGTCCATTTGTGGTGATTGAGAGTTTTGCTGGGTGTAGTAGTCTGCACTGGCATTCATGGTCTCTTACTGTCCTTGTAACATTTGTCCAGTAGCTTTCATAGTCTCCATTGGGGAGTCTGGTATTATTCTGATGGGTCTGCCTTTATAAGTTACTTGGCCTTTTTCTTTTGCAGCTCTTAATATTCTTTCTTTATTCTGTATGTTTAGTGTTTTGATTATTACAAGGTGAGTGAACTTAGGGTGTATCTAGCCTATTTGGTGTTCTGTAAGCTTCTTGTATCTTTATAGGCATTTCCTTTTTTATGTTGGGAAGGTTTTCTTCTATGATTTTATAGAATATATTTTATGTGCTTTTGAGTTGGTATTCTTCTCCTTCTTTTATTCCTCGTATTCTTAGGTTTGGTCTTTTCATAGTGCCCCAGATTTCCTGGACATTTTGTGTCATAACTTTTCTGATTTTGGCATTTTCTTCAACTGATAAATCTATTTCTTCTATGGTACCTTCCACAACAGAGAGTATCTCTTTGATCCTTCACATTGTTGGTTATGCTTGCATCTGTAGTTTATGTTCATTTACTCAGATTTTCCATTTTCAGTATTCCCTTGGTTTGTATCTTTTTTATTGCTTCTATTTCAGTTTTTAAGTCTTGAACTGTTTCTTTCACATTTTGTTATTGCTTTTTTTTCTTGGCTTTAAGGGATTTGTTGATTTATCCCATTTTTATTTTTTGTTTTGTTTTGGTTTTCTATCTCTTTAAGGGAGTTTTTCATTTCTTCTTTAAAGGCTTCTATGATCTTCATAAAGTTATTCTTAAGATCTTTTTCCTCTGCTTCTTTAATGTTCAGGTCTTGCTGTTGTAGAACCACTTAGTTCTAGTGGTGCCATATTGTTCTTTAGGTTGTTGAATATATTTTTACACAGGCATCTACCCATCTCTTCCTCCAATCTGTGTAAATGTTGTCTCTGTTTCTGGGAGCTGTTTTTGGTTCAATAGGTGCTCTTGGTACAATTGGAGCTCTTGGAAAAATCAGAGCACGTGGAGTCTGTGTCTCAGGGAACACCTGAGAGAGATCTGTAGCTGGAGCTCTTGTGATGAAGCTCTCCAGAGTCTGTATTTCAGGAAGCCACTGGGAGTATGAGTGGGCTCTAATGGAGTGGGGTGTATAAGCAAGAAGCTCTGATGAAGGGTATTAATAGGTTAATAGTCTTGCTTGTTTACCTATAGTTGAAGCTGTGACGGGTTTGGTGAACATGGTTTGTGCCCTATTGCCCAGACCTGGAGGCAGGTGGCCATGGCTTTCTAAACAAGGCTCTAAGGATTACCAAAATGAGAGAAAAACGAACAAATGGAATCATATAGAATCAAACAAAACAATTACCAGAGTGAAGAGATGACTAATACTACAAGAGAAAATTTTTCTATCTATTCACTAGACAGTAGATTAATATTCAGAACTCAAAGAATTAAAAAGAAAAATCATCTAGGTAATAAATAGACAAATGAGCTAAACTGAGAGTTTTCAAAAAAGAAAAAAAAATAGCCATTTGAGTTGACACTGTGGGAAAACTATGTTCAACACCTTAAGTCAGCAGGTAAATGTAAATTAGGACTACATTGGGATCCCATGTCACCCCAACCAGGATGGCTAGAGTCAGCATGACAAAGAAAAAGAAGTGAGTGGAGGGGAAGAAAGGAACCGTGCTGTTGGTGGGCGGAACTGTCAACTAGTGCAGCCAGGAAGGAATCAGTGCGCATGCTCTAAAAAACCCTGAAAATATTGGGTGCATGATGTAAAGTCACCAAATAATAAATATTGAAAAAAGAAAAAAAAAAAACCTCAAAGTGAACTAGCATAGAACCCAGCTTATATATACCATATATACCATAGAACTTCTGGGTGTATACTTAATGTAGTCATGATTGATGCTCAGTAGAGATGCTTAGGTAACTCAAAAAAGCAAATGCATGTTTTCTTCCAAGTGTGAAGCGGAGAGAATGTGAGGGGCTGGCTATGAGCAAAGTATGTCATAGTCATGTGTGGGGTGTGATGATGATAAGAGGCTGGCCAGATGGCTCAGCAGGTGGAATACTTACAGTGTAGGCATAAAGACTTGAGCTTGGAGTCCCAGTACCCCTATAAAAACCAGGCATAGAGGCAAGCCCAGATGATCCTAGCAATCCAGAGCCTGAGACAGGGGCATCTCTGGGGCTTGCCAGAAAATCTAGTCAAATTTCTCCTCTCCAAGTTCAGTAAAGAACTCTGTCTCAAAAAATAAAGTGGAAAGTGATCAAGGAAGACACCAACAGTGACTCTGGGCTCCACACTGAAATGCACAAATATGTGCACATGCTCTATAATCTGCGTGAGCACACACACACACACACACACACACACACACACACACACACCAATGTTACCATAAGACTCGTTATCCTGTTAATTAATATATGTTAGTAAAAATGTGTAGATTCTCCATAGAAGCAGTAAGCTTTCTTAGCACACATACTTTTACTAGGTGTCAAAGTCAAATATATAAGACCTCTATAATAACTTTTGTAAAAGACTTAGTGGCTTCACGTAGGTTTCTTCTATGATGTGCCATAATCCAGTTAGAAAAAAAGCTCAAATGAACAAGGAGAAGCATCTCTTGGGGTGCATGGGAGCTCTCCACACTGCTAATCTGGGGACACAGCGGGAAATAAATCAGGAGAGAGCAGCTCATCGTGGGAGGTGCAGACTGAATAATGTAGAAGCCCCCTATGGATACACTGCACTCAACTGGGGGCCAAGGGAAGAAGTTAGGGATAATGTGAGGGACACCATGTCTTTTCTTCCAAGCTCCAAATTAAAGCAGAAAGTCAAATGATGTGCCACATGGAGAACACAGTCATAGGAACCACGTTTGTGCCCTGTAGGAACTAAACATCAACAGCAGCAGCAGCAGGACATGTGATTGCAAGTGTGAACACATTTTCTGAAACAATAATCCAGAAGCCCCTGTGTCTGGTGACAGTACATCATCAAAGCAGATAGTCTCAAGAGACAGAAAGGGATCCTAGCCATGGCTCCCTGGTTATGGACTTCACAAGCAGAGAATATGCACAATATTCTAACTTAACATTCTTCAAAGAGAAGATTATAAAGACAAACTGATTATCATCTAAAATGACAGTTAAAAGAAAAGACACCAGAGAAGAGACCAACTATAGTCGCTTCACAGAACCCTGATCATTTAGGAACCATCAAGACTATTCAGACAGGGTGGGCTCATGGAAACAGATTTGACACACTGAGCTTGAAGGTTTCTCTAGGAATGTCTGTGGGAGCTTCACCTGTAGCAAGAAGGAGAGCACCCGAGACAAGGCAAAGAGCTGGGTGTTAGGGGCAGCTCTGGAGGGAAGAACAGGGAGGAGGTGACTCCCTCCTGAGATGCTAGCAAAATGCCAGGGGCTGAGCATCTTATAAACAGCAGAAACTTATTTCGTATAGTCCTAGAAGCAGAGAGGCCCCCCTCACAGATGTGAGAAGGCTTCATAGATAGTGATTTATTTCTATGACTTAATATATATAGTATGAAGCACTAGCTAGCCCCATGGTAATTATTTCACAAGAGTAGCAATTCCAGTCATAAGGTTGGTACTGAGATTACTTAATTGTATTGATCAATTTTTCCATCCTTGGAAATATAACCTAGAGAAATCAACTTAAATGGAAGGCAACTTGATGTTGGGCAATGGTTCCCAATGTTTCAGTCCATGATGGAAGGGGAAGGGGGTAGAGCAGGCAGCCAGGAAGCAGAGTGAGAATGCTACACTATGGGCTCTATCCTCTCTCTTTTTGGTTTGTTGAGAAACCCTCAGCTTTTAGGGTGGGGCTTCCCATCTCACTTCCACCCTCCCTGGATAGACCCTCCTACACACACACGGAGTTGTGAGTTGTGTTTTACAGTTTAGATGCTCCTCAGTTCCACCAAATGGATAATGAAAATCAATACTGAGAGGGTATGAACTCATTTCTCTGGGATTTTTCTACCTAAATACAAGGATTTTCCTGGAAAGGAACAGAAAATGATTAAACATAGAAACAAGAAAGAAGGATAACATCAAGCCTCAGAACTTTCAGTACAATTTTATGACTTCCCTACTTTTGGAAAATTTTGGTTTTATTTGTATGTTTACTTGTTTTTCTTTTTTCTTTCCAGGTCTCTATGTAGTCCTGGCTGTTCTAGGCTGGCCTTGAACTCACAGAGATCTACCTGTCGCTAATTTCTATTATGGGCTCTATTTCTATTTCCATGGGCTTTAGAGATGGAAAAGCCCCATAGTCCCAGAGAGCAAATTTCTGCTCTGTCTTGGTGATCAGTCAGAAAAAAGGAAACCAAGAGGAAGCATGTCTCATCCCAGTCCTCATACTTTCACAGAGCAGCCATGGGAACCCCTCCTTCCCAGTGACAGTGAAGTTCTGGGCTATCCCCACAACACAAAAAGCAAGGGAAGAGTATGTAGAATATGAAATATAAAATTCTCAAGACTCATAGAAAAACTAAGAAGAATTAGAAAGGGAGAGAAAACATAGAGACATTCAGCATCCCTAGCCACCCAACAAATGCAACTGAAACCCACAAGAAGATGCTGCTAAGTGTCCACAAGCCTGGCCAAAACAAAGGTAACAAAACAACAAAACCTAGCAAGAATTCAGAGAAACTAGTACATTTCTGATAGGTATGCAAAATCTGGGAAATGGTAAATATTTTTAAATCTAAAAAACAATCATACAAAAAAGAACCTTACCTTCTTAGGGTAACACACACTTAATTTGCTCATGATGGTCTAGTTGTGGAAGTTTTCATTCATAATCCATGAATGAGAAAATGCTGAAACTTCGATGTTAAAATGTGTTGAATCCACAACATAAAATATTACTTAGTAAGAAAAAGGGATGTATATTTGATGCAAAACTGGCTAAGCATCAAGAAAATCATGCTGCCAGGCTGTGGTGGCACATACCTTCAATCTCAGCACTCAGGAGGCAGCCTGGTCTACAAAGTGAGTTCCAGAACAACAAAGACTAAACAAAGAAACTCTGTCTTGAAAAACCAAAATAAAAAAGAGGTAAAAGAAAACCATAAAATCATGCTGCTTTAGGAAGAAGCTGACCTCAAAGGGAGACATACATCATGATTACTTTTAAATAATGTTCATTTACCATGACAATTTTGTATATTAACAGATATTTATTACTAAGAATAGTATTAATTAAAGAGTAGCATGAGAGGTCTTTTTGAGAGTGTATGGTTGAGTATGTTGACACAGGCTGTGGTTTCATGTAGCTACATATGGTGAAATTGCATACACATGTATACATACATGTCATCACTACCTAGGTAATATGTCTGAGATGTGCATACTCTGGATTGCACAAATGTCATTTTGCCTGGTTTTACCTCATATCGTAGTTCAGCAATACAAAAGAATTGGGGCAACCTTCGCATAGGGCAGATGTTCTCAATCTATGGGTTGAGATATTTACAAATCATAATAGTAGCAATATTACAGTTATGAAGTGGCAACAAAAATCATTTTATGGTTAAGGGATGGGGTCACCACAGCATGAGAAACTGTATATTCTACTAAAAAACATTAGGAAGGTCGAGAACCTCTGTCATGGGGCTTCTTTATTAGTTTCTAGTGAGCTATAATTATTATAAAAGTTGACTTGTTTTCCCTTTTGAGGGGTGTGTGTGTGTGTGTGTGTGTGTGTGTGTGTGTGTGTGTGTGTGCAAGCCAGAGGAGGGTGTTGGGTCCTTCTCTATCACTCTTTGTATTTCATAAGATAGGATCTCTGTGAACCCAAAGTTTGTAGTTTGTGTTAGACAGTCTGGCAGTGTACTCCTGTGATCGGATGTCTCTGATTCAAGAATTCTTGGGTGACAGACATGCTGCTTAGAGCAGGTGCTTAGGATTTGAACTCAGGTCCTGTTTGTACACTAAATGTTCTAACTTATTAAGCCCTCATTTCCCTGGCCCTTAAAGTTTAAAGTTTTGTGATTGACAATCACACACAGAAAGAGACAGACAGACTTTTTTTACAGTTAAGCCTTTGAAATCTGCTCTCCCACAGTTTAGAAATACACAACTGCTTCCTGCAGACACAGTGCTGAGCCCTCTCTCAGATGTGTTTCTCAATGAGTACCCCAGCCCACACCTGCGTGTCGTGTGTCCCATGTGTTGTATCCTGTCCCCGTCCCTGTCATGTCCCTTCCACCCCCCACCCCCATCTCTCAGGTAGCCACCACACTACTTGTTACTATTGTAACAAAATATAAAGTTAAGAGATTTTCTTTTAATCAGAACTCCTGATTAAAGGGACTGAAAATCCATAATGTAAGTATGTCTTCTTCTTTTTCATAGAAATGATCCCTACATTTATCATAAATAATTGCAACCTATTTTAGATGCCATATCCTGCAACAGCCTCTACACTATGCCCCCTGCACTGCCTAGCTTGGCTGGGATCCCCACCATGGTGGAGTTGTGGCATTGCCCTTGGCTCTGTCCCGCTCTCATCCCAGGCATCAGGGGTGCTGCTGAGGGGGTTGTTGCAATCCTTCCTCATCAAACATAACCTGCATTCAGCTGCTTGTGGCATTTTACAGTGCCATAAAAATACTAAAGCACTGCAGACGGGCCTTGGGTGTTTATATAAATAATTTATTGTATATAAAATCTCCCAAGAGAAATCTGTCAGTCTACAGAGAGCCACTGTCTCAGGGGACCCATGCCATTTGTCTGTAAATCAACACACTGGGAGCCATTTACAATCTGCAAAAAAAAGAAAAAAGAAAAAAAAATCCACCCAAAGTGGAGCACCACACTATTATTGCTCTGTAAGATTAAGAAACTTAGCGTGGTTTAAAATTTAACTAAATACCCATTCCTCTTAAACAAGACAATAAAATTGAATTGACCCAGCATTGCTAATTTATCCTTTTAACATATAAGTGTATTAAAATATTGGTGGTGAAAGCCTTTATATAAAAAGTTTTGTTAATTCTAATATTGTTATAATTTTGATCTTAGTGAGTCATCATGCTTATGCTCCTTAGAAGTCAAAGCTTTAACTGCTCTAGTGCTGATTTTCCCAGCACTTATTGTTAATTAAAAGGTAAAAAAAAATTACTAGAATATCTGCAATCAGCCTTTCAAAGTCAGTAATTGAGAACATTTTGGAGCAAAATTTTAATAAGCAAAAAAGTCAGAAGAGGGAAGACAGTCTTTATTATTTCAAATGAAAATCAGATCAGTATATCCTACTGAAAAGTTGTAATTGCCCATGCCTTCCAGGCTTCTGTCCAAGTTTTCTCCTATAGCAGATGCTAGAGAAAAGGAATATTGCCAGGTGTGTCCATATCTGCAATGTTTACAGATATAACACACCAACAGTCTACTGTTGGGGTTTTGTAGAAGCTAGCATCAAGTTGCACTCTGTCAATGCACTGGTAGCCTGAGCCTCATTTTTATCTCTGAGGTGGGCAGATGGGTCATTAAGGAAATGACAAGCTGAGTGTGGATAAACCATAGGGGGAACTGTGTTGAAGGTGCAGACTCCTCCATACATGAAGGGGTATCAACCCCTATATTAGAAATTAATGGATAATGCCAGCAAAAAAGAAAAGAGTAGAGAAGGCATGTCTTGAAACAAAATCCTTAGCCCAAGAGGTAATGATAAGACTGACCTGACTAAATAACAGCCTGCTCTCAGAATGGTAAGTGACTCGGTGTGTTTCACATCCTTCTTAGCTCTCACATACACCAAGAGAAACCATCACAAAGCTGTGGTGGAAATGTTCTCTGTATGCTGTAAATAAAGGACTGTTTTGGCCTATGTAGAGCACCGTAGAAGTGGGTGGTGGATCAGAGCACAGGCAGGTAGAAGGAGGGTGGATTTAGTCAGTCGCCATCCGAACCCCGAAGAAGGAACATGTAGAGGTACAGGTGAGCCACGGGCTGAGCCACGTGGTGGGTAGATTAGTAGAAATGGGTTGATTTAAGATGAAAGAGCTAGCTAGTAATGTGCTTAAGATATGGGCCAAACAGTATAAAGTATATAAGTGTCTGATTTATTTCTTTGGGGGACAAAAGCTGCTGCGGACCAGGTCCCAAACCTCCGGGCCCCAAAAGGGCCCCGAGAAACTTCCTACAACACAAAGCAGAAACCATTCCTCCTATTTTGGACTATTGAGGATTCTGGCAGGACAAAGATGGCCCACTCAATGAGAATGATTTGACAAAGGTTTAATGAAGGGACTATTACAAAGCTTTGGAAAGTGTGTAGGGAAAGCTGAGCACATATCCACCACTTTAGGTCTGTTCTCATCCTTCAGTGTAAGAGGAAAAGAAAGCACCAATCCCAGCAGGAAGAAGAAAGTGGGCGGAGAGGTCAGGCTCCTGAGGAGTCTCCTTCTGTAGAGAGAGCAGCCAGCCCCAGGCAGCCCCACAGCAGGAGAGCCTGGGCTCCCTGCTCCTTCCTCCCTCCTTCAGGCTGTCTTTGAGTTGCTCCTTGGTCCAAAGGGAAGACCATAAAGAAGTCTGCAGGAAAAAACAGTGTCTGCCTCTTAGACACCAACAACTGCCTTGCTGTCTGGGGAAATTAAGTGATAAATACTTAAGTGAGAAATGGAAGCTTTAAGTGTATAGCAAGTTTCCTACTACATCATCAATTAGTTCAGTCATCTGTGCATCCTGTCATTTTGTCCCCACATGAGAGGCACAGACAAAGGGACAAAAGCCCCTGCATGGCTCCTGTGATTGGAGCCTAGTGCTGTTTGTTACAGTAATAGTCTCATTCCTTTCTCCCCAGAGTCATTAATATAGTCATTAATCCCAGGAGAAAAGCTGAAAAGATGCAGATCAGATACATGACCAAGAAGATTGTTACAGGGACTCTGATCCATCACATTCCTACCTCTCTTATGAGTTGTATATGACTGTCCATATGGGAAAATATGTTGATGTATATATGTATGTACGTGTACATGTGTTTATGTATATGCAGGTGTGCATGCACATGTGTGTGCCTGTGTGTGCAGGAGAGAAGACAACCTTAGATGTCATTCCTCAGGCACCACCCTCTTTGTTTGGGGGGGACAAGGTTTGTTACGGGGACCTGGGTGTGGCCAGTCAGCTCAAGAAATATGCCTGAATTCCCCTTCCCAGAACTGGCATTACAAGCACACACCAGCACACCTGGCTTTTTTTTTTTTTTTTTTAAC
>PVIH01016196.1:0-26577 GCA_004025045.1 Sigmodon hispidus | reverse complement strand
ACGAGGTATCACAAACTCAGAGAGATAAGCAGGGGATGTACTCACTCACTAGTGGTCTCTAAACAAACAAACAAGAAAAAAAAGTCAAACATGCCCAAGCGGCAAACCACAACCACTGAACAGCTTGGGATCAGAAACACCCTCGCCACTTATCTATTCAATATAGTTCTTGAAATTTTAGCCAAAGCAATAAGAGAAGACAAGAGATTAAGGAGATACAAATTGGAAAAAAGTGAAACTATATTTGCAGATGACATGACTGTATATATTAGTGACTCACAAAATTCTACCAGGGAACTTCTACAGCTGATAAACCCCTTCAGCAATGTAGCAGGATATAAGATTAATTTAAAAAAATCAGTAGCACTCCTATACACTAAAGATAAATGGGCTGAAAAAGAAATAAGGAAAACATTACCCTTTATAATAGCTGCAACTAGCACTAAATACCTCGGTGTAACTATAACCAAAGAAGTAACAGATCTGTTTGACAAAAACTTTAAATTACTGAAGAAAAATTGAAGAGGATATCAGAAAATGGAAAGATCTCCCATGGTCCTGGATAGGTAGGATCAACATTGTAAAAATGGCAATCTTACCAAAAGCAATCTACAGATTCAATGCAATTTCCATCAAATTCCCAACACAAATTTTACAGACCTTGAAAGAACAATACTAAATTTCATTTGGAATAACAGAAAAACCAGGATTGCTGAATCAATTTTACTCAACAAAAGAACCTCAGGAGGCATCACCATCCCCAACTTAAAGTTATACTATAGAGCTACAGTATTAAAACCAGCCTGGCACTGGCATAAAAATAGACTCACGAATCAATGGAATCGAATTAAAGACCCAGGAATTAACCCACACACCCATGAACACCTGATTTTTGACAAAGAGGTAAAAAATATTCAATGGAAAAAAAGATAGTAACTTCAACAAATTGTGTTGGCATAACTGGATGGCAGTATGTAGAAAAATGCAAATAGCTTCAAGCCTATCACCCTGCATAAAACTCAAATCCAAGTGGATCAAAGACCTCAACATAAAACCAGCCACTCTGAACTTGACTGAAAAGTGGGAAGTACCTTCCAACACATTGGCACAGGTGACCACTTCCTAAATATAACACCAGTAGCACAGACACTAAGAACAACAATCAATATGTGGGACCTCCTGAAACTGAGACGTTTCTGTTAAGGCCAAGGATACAGTCAATAAGACAAAATGACAGCCTACAGAATGGGAAAACATTTTCACCAACCCTACAAGTGACAGAGGACTGATCTCTAAAATATATAAAGAACTCAAAAAACTAGAGCCCAAAACCCTGAATAATCCAATCAAAAAATGGGGTTCAGAGCTAAAAATGGATTTCTCTGCAGAAGAATTGGCTGAAAGGCACCTGAAAAAGTGTTCAGCATCTTTAGCCATTAGAGAAATGCAAATCAAAACAACTTTAAGATGCCACCTGACACCTGTCAGAATGGCTAAAATCAAAAACACAGATGACAGCCTATGATGGAGAAGATGTGGAACAAGGGGAGCACTCCTCCATTGTTGGTAGGAGTGTAAGCTTGTTCAACCATTCTGGAATGCAGTATGGCAGTTCCTCAGAAAACTGGGAATCAGTCTCCCCAAGGATCCAGCAATACCACTATTGGGCATATACTCTAAAAATGTACTTTCACACCCCAAAAGCATTAGCTCAGCAATGTTCGTAGCAGCATTACTTGTAATAGCAAGAACCTGGAAACAACATAGATGCCCCTCAACTGAGGAATGAATTAACAAACTGTTACACAATGGAGTACTACTCAGCAATAAGAAAAAAATGATATCCTAAAATTTGTAGACAAATGGATGAATTTGGAGAATATCCTCCTGAGCAAGGTCTCACAAATCCAGAAGAATAAGCAGAGTATGTACTCACTCATTAGTGGACTTTAAGCAAAAACATTTCTGTTTTCATTGAAAAACAAAACAAACCTTCTGGTTTGACTGTAGAAGGGTTGCTTAGCAGAAATTTGTGGTGGCCCTAGTGCATCCGAGGGCATTATCTGTGACCTGCTGTGCTTCCTTCATCTGTAGCTGAGCCTAATCTGGCTTGAGGAGCTTTAGATTTTATTTTTGATGTTTCATGTATTTTAGAGAAAAGGGAAGTTTTATTACTGTATTTTTTAGCTATTCTGAATGTTTTGCTTTTTTATATAAAGTTTGATATTGATTTTTAAAAATAATAAATGAAAAATAAAGTACTGAGTGAAGTATTTGAAGAGTGTTACTCAATTACATAATTATTTATACAGTTGTGATGAAAATCTCTGTCATGAATTATCTGTTCCTTCAGATATTTTCATTTTGTTAGAAGGTGTTCATAATGTTGATCTATTATTTTAAATAGTTAAAGTATCCCAAATTCTTTCTCTTTTCAATAGCAACACACTATACTTCTTCTTTGTTACTATGGTGATATCAACTTCTAGATATCAACGTACCAGTGTTATGTGCCTCTCTAGAAGTTGATGTTTAACTTTTCTCTGGCATTCTTCCTTATTCTTATATCTTAGCCTATACAAAATTTAAAGTCATTTTTTTGGGGGGGAACCCCATTCGTTCTTACATCTTCTGTCATCAGCAAATGGTGGTGAACACGATCTCAATCATGGTATGTGTGTATGCAATTGTCAAAAAGTGTTCTAAAGTTAATGGAATTATGATTTTATACTTCTATGACTGTGCTTCTGTAAAATATACTGAATTGTGTAAATGGAAAAACTTTATGCTATATGAATTACTTGTCTATAAATCCTTTATTTCAAAAAGAAAAAAATGCATTCAGGGCTTAGGTAAAAACCTAACCAGCGGGTAGGTAAAAACCCTGGGGCAAGGGACTCTTCCAGAAATCTACAAGAAAGACCTCAGCTTAGACTCTTAGCAATACCAAACAAAAAGCCTGAATTGCCCATTTCCTGTGACCAGATTGTCAATTGCCATCAAAGAAACTTCCTTCAGAGACTGATGGAAACAGATGGTGACCCACAACCAAACAAAGGCAGAGCTCAGGAGGAGAAAGGATTGCAGGGCCAGAGGGGTGAAGGACACCTCACAAACACACTCTATACAGCACCACTGCATTCTCAGTCCATGGAGAATGTAGCAAGGACACATTAATGCTAAGTCAGCGATGGTAATTTAATTCCCATCTCATTCCATGAACAATTTATTTTCTGCAGATGATTCTGTAGCCACTTCTTTCTATATAATGTAGAAGTCTTGAGGGGACAGGAGTCTGAGCAGCCAGAGATCACATACCCTGGCTGACTTAGCAGTTAGAGTCAATTACAGGGGGCTTTCTCATGTTAGATAATTTTCTAAATTGTTTACAACTTACACAACACTATACAACAAATTCTGAAGAGGTTCCTACATTACAAACCAAAACAACACTTATAATCATGAGTGTAAAGTCAAGGACCTACCACTTTCAGAACCAAGTAGTTTGTCTATTCTTCTAACTTACTCTTCATGGGAACTGATCTGAATGCTGT
Source organism: Sigmodon hispidus (assembly GCA_004025045.1). Lineage (NCBI taxonomy): Eukaryota > Metazoa > Chordata > Mammalia > Rodentia > Cricetidae > Sigmodon > Sigmodon hispidus. The sequence continues at coordinate 23,023 of PVIH01016196.1, read as the reverse complement.
TCCAGGCAGAAATACTGCCCACAAATTCTATGTGAATCTAGTCTCCAACATGAGTGTCACCTATTAAAACCCTGGAGACATCTGAAGTCCTGTGGTCCAATAATCAGGAGATGCCAATGGCTACTATGTCCCCCATTCTTTCACACTCACAGGATTAAATGTCATCCTCCAGTGTAGTTCAGAGAAACAGATATTTTTAACCCAATCAATTTCTAGATCTTCAACTTCCCCCTACCCCCAATTGATCTGAAAATGTCAAGAGTCATGGAGCCAACTGTTTAAACAGTTTGCCTTTTCATCTGGAAGCCACTGTCAAAGAATACCCAGGTACAAGGGACCCAATAAGACACTGCAGCTGAGTGGAGCCTGATCTGCCAGGACAGAATCACTGAAGACCTCCTCAGAAGTCTAGCAAGCGATTTTAACTGGACTTGGAAGATTCATGACAGACCAGAAGAGGCCCCAGAGGCAGTTTATTTAAATTCAGCTTCAACCTGGAAGACAGAAGCTGGGCCTCAATGATTGACTCAGAAAATAGGTTTGGTTTTTCTGTTTTGTTTTGTTTTGTTTTTTTCAAAAGACAGTACTTAATGGACATTTTCACAAGCCTGTGGAGCTAAGCATGTAATTCCAAGGTTTTCATGAAACTAATTTTAGGCATATTATAAAGAAGAGCATCAGTTCCTGGAGTTTGGAATATCTGCTGTTCTCAAATCTATCAGCTTGAGCAAGGAGCCTCTAAGAGAAAGAGGTGAGTCTGGGGGTCGTTTCCAGAAATGGAGTCATGAATGTCTTCAGTGAGTATGAAACAATTGTCTCTTAAATTCAGACATCCTGTAAAATTGAACTAATTAAACTGTTAGAAATTTAATTGTAAATCACAAAGTTACCAGGTTAAAAAATTTTTTTTAAATACTCAGTAAAGAGTTTCTAAAAGTTACCTGATATAAAAATCTTTTAGCATGATCTACATAAGTATGTGAACCACCATGTGGTTGCTGGGAATTGAACTCAGGGCCTCTGCAAGAATAGTCAGTGCCCTTAACCTCTGTGCCATCTCTCCAGCTACATAAGTATGTAAGAAAGATTTCAATGCCTGCATCTAGAAAAAGGTAACAACTGGAACTACACTCGAGCTTATCTTGCTTCTAAAACAATACTTTACATGATGAAAAAACAATTTCTTTTAAAAATTCCTCATGTCACATGTGTGGTGGGTCAGTGACTGCAGTTTGGAGAGATAGTTTAGCATATTTGCAAGATATTTATGCTATGATCTTAGTACATTTTGTGCAGCAATAGTAATAAAACATCAATTTGATTGCAATTTTTGAAATATAGACTTAGGGTTTTAATTTTTAATATTCTGATTCTATTTATTAAAAATTTTATATTGATCAAAATCTTGTGAGATGAGCAAATGAATGGTACAAATATATATCTACACAGACATGTACATACTCTTTTTGGGGATATGGCCGGTAAAAGATTTCCCATGCTCTAGTATGATGGCTGTATACCCATGGACGGGCTTAACATGTTGTCACAAACAACACCCCCCCCCAAAAAAAAGACATGGATCTGGGAGTGGGAATGTGTTGCATGAGAGATACATAGTGGGTTGTAGGATCATATTTTACTGTATACATGCATAAAGTTCCTCAAAATAAGAAAATATTTTAAAAGGCACAGTATAAATATATACATTCATATATACATGTATATATATATATATATATATATATATATATATATATATATATATCACCCATACATACACACACACCATGCACATACATCTCAGTTTGGTTTCATTTCCTCAGATAGGGTCACATTATGCTACCCAGTCTGGCCATAAACTCATACCTCTCTTTCTTCCTGACTGCTGGGATTAAAGGTATGAACTATCACACCTCACTTATATGTATTATTTTTTAAAAGTACATGATAACATAATATTAAATCATTATAGTATTATATTCCAAGTGGATATACTTTTAAAATCACATAATTTTAAAATGTCAGATTTTACAATACATCAGAATTGATGTTCTTTGTAATACCTGAAACACCCTCAGAACCTGATGATTTGGCCAGAGTCCTAAGTTCAGAGAAGTCAAGTCCATAGTGGGACCGTCTGCTCTGCTCCTCTAGCCTTGTTATTACATTCTGAAATTAGGAGCTGACCTGACCTGGTATCCCCTTGGAAACTGTGTTTATGGTTGGCAGAGATTCTCTAATCCACTATGGGTGGATTAACTTTCAGACAGCTACAATGTTAATTATTTGCCTTTCCATAAGATACATTACCATGTTTTTTTCTGATAATGATCTCCTCTGGTGCTTTTGAAATGTGGTTTTAGGTTTATAATAATTCAACTTGTATGCACAGCTTTTCACACTTAAGTCTATACTGTGAGTATGTTGCTTTGGTGTAGTAGCTGACTTCCGGCATGTACACCTTTTTGAGTGTGTTCACAAATGTGTTGCCTAGTTCAAGGCAGCACAGAAGAGCCAGAAGGTAAAAGGAGGCAGGATGAGAACCCCAGGACACTCTCAGGGAAAGGGACTGGAACCTCTAAGTAGCAAGGTTGTTCAAATCCACAGCTGCCTAGGTTGCATTACCAACTCACAACTGTACTAAAACATGAATTCTGTTTCATTTAAGAACAGAGATACCTGCTGTTTGATCCTTGTGATTTGATATAGTTCTTGTCACAGCAGTAATGCAGCCTGTTCTGAGGTAGGAATACCTACTAAAACAAGTGGAAATGTATTGCTCGAAGTCTAAGGATTGTTATCTGCCTCTTGACCTTTGTGACCCTCTGCCTTCTTACCTGTAACATAGTCTAAAGCACTTGCTGGAGGAGGGTCAGGCTAAATAAGGCCAGCATTGGCCCATCTTTTCCAGCAAGATACCCATACCTATGCCCAAGGAATTTCCCAGATTCTTCCTCAAGCCACATCATAATCGCAATTCCAAACCATTGCTATGGGAATTTGTGTCCCTACTCCCAAAAGGACAAAAAAACAGAAACACACTGTACTTCATTTTTCCAGGAAAGGATCAAATTCGTGGCCTTATAAATCCTAATCACAGCCTCTACAACCACAGTGAGTTCTTTACATCCCTTCCAGCAGTAAGCATCCAGGACTGCACAGCTGTGAGTGGAAACAGACGTCTTGACATCCATCTCGTTTGTTGCTGGAAAGCATCACTGTTGTGTCCTTGCTGCCCTGCAGGTGTGTGTCTGGAGGTGAAGTGGGAGGTGGAGGGAATGATGGTGTCCCAGCAGCTCTGCTGCTAACAGCTGTGTGAATCTGGGTCTCTGTGTCAGGAATCTCCCAGCTTAAAAAGATACTTAAGAGAATGTAAAGGTTCCTCCTTTCTCCTCTTATCATGCAGCCTGTTTGTCAGAGAACATGTGTGAAGATGAACTAAAAATATGAATTTTCTGGATATGCAACATTTTCTAAATCAAAGAAGCTCTCAGGCAAAATGGGGACTGGCATGGTGGTCAGCTGTTGGCAGGAAACTTTTAATTTAGCAACAGCAATAAACAATCTCTGCCAGACAAAGTGTTGAACCAACAGTCTAAAAACTTGTCAATAAGATGGTCTTAATGTCAATTAACAGCTGTCATCCTAGGAATTAAACTGCCTGTAGACTCTAGGGGACAAATGCATTGTTTTGAGGTTTTTTTTCCTTGCCTGTTAATTTTCGCTCACAAATGGTAGGGGTTCCGGCCTTAGGAGCCTTTCCAGCCATAAAGATGCACTGACTTCTTATCACAGCTTAGATAGCCATAGTCACTCACATTTACAAAGTCCCCTGGATCCTTTGTATTCTGCTTCTGCTTGGCTAATTAATTACATTTCAAAAACCAAGAAGTAATTGCATTAAAAACTCAGAGGCATGCCTCCAGGAATGTCACTGTGGCTTCTGTTGGTTTGCTTGAAAGCAAACAGGCATTGTGGACTTAGTTCAGATGAGCCACATGGTCCAGTTGACCAGAAACAGAGAAATGGTTCTACTGCAGCTTATGGATCAGAGGGAAGACACAGTTGATATGACTTGATCTCTATCTACCCATCCATCTAGCATCTCTCTACCTGTCATCTTCTATCATCTATCTATCTATCTATCTATCTATCTATCTATCTACCTATCTATCATCCACTTTATATTTCAGTAAAGTATATTAATTTTAGACCTGTAAATTAGACTTTAAAATAGCAACTACAGAAAAATGTTTGCTCATTTACCTGAGGATCAAGTGGATTGACAAGGAAATAAGGACCTAAACTTGTCAGGGACAGACAGACAGCAAAACAAGGAGGAACAGTACAGATCTTCAAAGGGAAGTCTTGCTTCCTTTGTGTTTTCCAATCTGATGAGTGTTGATGACTATTTACTAAACTGTCATTGGTATAATCATGCCCAGCTTTCCTCTCCTTCATCTGCTCTCACGGACTTCTGTGAGCATCTGCGCCGCGCGCACAGGCCTCTTCCAATCAGGAAGCCATCGGAAGAGCCTGTGCTCTCATAAAAGTTTTAAATACATTTAAGAAATTCTCTGAGGCTAATAAGCCACCTGATCTCCTAAGAAAGGCCTCTTATAACATTAGCTATAGTTTAAGGAAGGAGCAGGCAGGGAGAATAAAGCCAGAGGGAGGAGAGGTGCAGATAAAAGGAAGATGCTGGGTGATGAATGCAAATCAGGTGATTAACGGAACAAGGATTTTTAAAAGTAATAAAGAGTGTGTCCCTAGGGTTGGAAATGAGAGACATGAGAATAAATACCAAATAGCCTAAACAGTAACATAAACAGGCAGTACAAAGCAGAAGGACCAAGAAATACTTATGGCCACATATGTGTTATTAAAAGATGGGGGATTTGGGAACTCAGCATTTAGAAGTTATTTGTCTAAGCAAAAATAAGATAATGTTGCCAGGTTTATGAAAGTTACTTACTGATAATTCTCCAGTTATGGAGAAGAGCCCACAGCTATGAAGGTACAAGAAAGCAGGTCTTTCTGTTAGCTGAGTGCTTCTATGAGAAATCCAATGTATAGCACAAGAGTTCATGATAACTCTCAGCTCCAAGGCTCCCTCACTAGTGGCATGTGCACTCAGCTTTCAGAAATTCAGAAACTGGACTCCCTGGGATTATGCTATTTGAGAACCATCTATGTTTGTGAACAAACTAAATATAAGACACACAGGCAAGTGATAAACACAAACTATTCTATCGGTGGTACTAGGACATAGACAAGAGTCATAAATGGCTGGAGATGTCCATTTTTTCTCCACATAAGCTGCCCCATGCTCATAGAAGGGAAAAATACCATAAAAATCTACCCCACTGCAATAGAAACAATACAAACAACCAGAAGTAAAATGCTTAACTGCGTGTGTGCATGCTTCAGTTATGTGAAGGCTAGTGCTCCCAGACAGGCAGTTTGAGTAGAGGACAAAATGATGCAGTTACTAAGATACTTAAGAAACTTGCAGCACCTTCAAAATCCATTAAAACAGGTCAGACTCACACACAAAGAGGAAATTTTGTCTGTCATTATAGTTTTGGTTTATCTCATTTGTGTGAATAGGGTCCATTACACCACGTTCACTTCAGACCCCAGAATTAAGCCAATTTTGCTGATTTGCTCTTGAATATATTCCAGACATCTAGAAAATAGATGAATTTACAAGTAAATAAATGTGTTGAAATCCTTTGGTAAAGAATTTACTAATGGCAAGATGTTACTGCTAGAAAGATATTGATTACTTCTATAACAGATTTCAGAATAAGAAAAGTAATCAGATGACATGGAGAAGGATATGCTTCATGCGTAAGCAGCTAAAAATGTAATTGCCATAAAACATAGGGAAATATCAGGTTGGGGAGATGGCTCAGTGGCTTAAAGTACTTTTTAAGAATTTATTTTAAGCACTATTTAAGATTTATAAGAATCTTAGTTCAAATATCTAGCACCCCTGTAAAAAGCTGCGCACACTCAGGTATGCCTATAACAAATATTAGCAGCTCTCAGAAACTCACTGGCTATCCAGGCTAGCTCAAAAACACTGCCACTTCAGGGAGAGAAAGAGCAATGGAGAAAGACACCCAGTGTCCTGTTTTGTTCCCCACATATCACATATGGGGGTACACACCCATATGCATGCACACATCGCACATACACATACCATACTACACCACAAACACACATGCACACATGTCCATGTGTATGCACAAATTAGTAAATAGAAAATGTTGGGGAAACTGAATAGAAAGAAAAGTTCAATGTTAGGCAATTCTACCAATAAATAAATAAAGAGGAAAAAGATTACTCACTAAATACTTAATGATGGGAAAGCAGTATGGGTCCATAATATCATTGGCTCTCCAGGACCAGCCTCTATTTATCATTCCCACAGTACTATGAGACTGACTAGAAGGAAAAGCAATTTTCCCAAAGAGGCTCAGTGCTCAGGTAGTGAGTAAGGGAATCAAAATTTAAATTAAAAAAATTATTTAAAAATATATTGGGCTGGATTGGTGCACACATGTAATTCACACAGGAGGCTGAAGATTTCTACCACTTCAAAAATCCTGAACTACAAAACAAGTATTAGGCCAGCCTAGGCCACACAGTAAGTCAATGCATCAAAAATAACATAAAACTACACACTCACACACACAGACACACACACACACCAAACAACAACAACAGTCCTACAAATGGTCTCAATAGATTAAGCACAAAGGTGCATTGACTAGCCAAGGGAGAAAAACAGATACTTTCTTCCCACCATAGAAGAAATTAAAAAGCATTCTAGGCCCTTTATTTGTGGACAAGGAGCAAGGCAAACTGAGCTTAGGATTTTAACCCCATTCATGTTGCAGAAATGATGTCCAACCCTGTAGAAGAACAGAGCACAGTGGTTCTGCAACTGGAAAGAGAGTTGGGAAGGGAAGCGAAGCTTAATGGGTGCAGAGAAAGCAAAGTAAAGAAATGGCTCTTGCTTCTTCTTCAGCATAGGTGGTTGCTGCACAAACACAACACACCATGACACGCTTTAGAGTAGCTAGAAGAGTGCAGACTTCCCAAAGACAGCAATGGCTGGCCACTGACGACCAAATTCCATGATTTAATCATCACACATAATATACAGTCCCTGAACTATAGTTCTGCACCTCATTAAGCAGCACAAACAAAAATAAAAAAGAAATTTATGCTTTAAAATTTTTATTTCTATTTTTACTTTATGCGTATGAAAGTTTTTGTGTACATATATGTCTGAATACTACATGTGTGCTTGGTGCCCATGGAGGCCAGAAGATGGTGTTGGATCCCATAGAACCAGAGTTACAGAAGGTTGTGAGCCTCCATGTGGGTTCTGGGAATGGAACCAGGGTATTCCAAAAGAGCAGCAGTCAGTGCTCTCACTGTCTGCACTGACATATAATCATGCATATATATATGTATATATACATATATATAAACTTTAGCTATATGTATGCATTTATCTGTTATATGGAAAATGTTACAAATCCATTAGAAATTATTTCAGACAATTGAGATAGGCTAAAAAAAAAATCTACATTAGCTGAATCTGATTCTTGGAAGTTCCTAGTGTAACATGGTTCTGCCCTTTTTTTCTGGTTTATTTCTTAGAATGCAACAAAGCACTGTGTGTGGTGGGCAGGACCAGGCAAACAGAGAAACTGGAAAGAGAATAGGCTCATAAAACACTCTCAGAATGAAACTCATCAACTCATATATTTTGAATCTCTTCAATATAGTGACTAGAAAACCTGATATATTAACATTTGTGAGCACAAAATATTACAGAGGTCACAACATTAGTAATAACTTGTAGGCATTTTATGTTCACACCGTCATAGTGTGAGGCCATGGCACACTGTGGCTTCAATAAGTGTTACTTAGTCCTTCCCTGCATCCCTCTCAATGTTTGCCGGAGCCAGCTTCCAAGAACTTGTCTCAATTCCTTCCCAGAACTCTGAGAAAAGCTGTCATTTCTTGTTCTATTCAAGTCAGGAAGCTTAGATTCCAGGAACAAGACTGAACACATAAGGTAGCATCTCCATTAGACAATGATTTTTATCTCGAGGTTCCAAATCTGCAGATTCAACCAAAAGTATTCAGAGATTGAAAAAAAAAAAAAAAACAAAGCATGTATACTGCAACTCATTTTTCTTTGTTATGGTTTCCTAGGCAATGTGTGGTAACAAGTATTTATATCACATTGGGTAGAAGTAGCCTAAAGATAAAACATGCAGGAGAATGTGCATTGCTCACAGGCAGACACTACAGTGTTTCCTCTAATGTTCTCAGGTGCTGATGCTCTGGTATCCACACAGATTCTTGAGGCAGTTTTCTACGGCTCCTGACAACTGTGCTAACTTTTTCTCAATGAACACTAGAAACTAATACAATTTGGTCTTTAAAGAATCTTCATTAGGAATTCTGTATGCTTTAAATTCTCTGCCAGGGATGGGTTTTATTTCTTAAGAGAAGAGTCTTTTCTTGACTTTTAAAAAAAAAAAAAAACTATGTAATTATAGGCTTCTGGTTATATGCGTGGAACAAAGTCTGCATAAAGAGAGAAAAACATCATCAAGAAGCCAGTTCTCCATGAATGTATACGAAAGAGTAGTCCAGTGACGCCAGGTGCATATAGACTGTAACAAAGCTGTAATCTAAATCAAGCTATTGAAACACTCAAAAGAGAACAAATTTGTGTTTTGAAAATTCATCTTTAAAATGAGATATTAGCAGTGCTATTAACAATATGCTACAAAATAAAATATACTAAACACTACTCAATTAATAAGCACCAGAACTCCTCAGGAACTGTTCTTCACAGAGCAAGCATGAGCAAGTATCAAAGATGGCTTTTATTCTTACAATACACCATTGGTTTTTTAAAATAGCTATGTACATTATGATGTTATAGACACCACATATCTGTGTATAGCTTCATCCAATACAGAACCTCTGTTCCCTACTATTTTTTTTTATACATCACACTTACCATCCATATAAAACTTGGCTATCTTACAAGGAAAATGATAAGTGTGTGTGCCTGTGTGTGTGTGTGTGTGTGTGTGTGTGTGTGTGTGTGTGTGTGTGCAAGTGCACATTATGCAGGGCATATTGTAGTCAGATCTCATAAACCTTGGATGTTATTTCTCAGGAGTCCTTCACCTTGTTTTTATAGAAGGATCTCTCACTGGCCTGGAGTTTTACAAGTAAACTAGACTGGCTGCTGGCTAGTCAGTGATCCCTGAAGATCTGTATGTCTCCCCTGTTCTAGGATTACAAGCATGAACCACCCTACCTAGGTTTTACAAGGATGCTGAGGACCAAGCTCAGGTTCTTGTGCGTGTTCTGTAAGCATTTTATGGACTTAGCTGTCTTCCCACAACTGACTAACATATTCTTGGGTACAAAATCTAAAATTATTTTTTCAAAGTACCATAACCAGTTAGTCATTTTAATGTCAAGATAAGGATAAAGATTTATTAGTCCAACCACATAGGACTTATATATTATGGGCTGCAGAACAGAACTGATTAAGTAATTTCACTGGTCACATAACTGAATGTAAAGGGGGACACATTCCACTGGCTGTGGTCAAATATGATTGTTGCTGCCATAGATTAAAGGCCCCAGAAGTACCCTTATTTAGGTCAGTGACCAAATGTCATTCCAAATGATGTTGCTCTTCGTAGGCTAGATGGGCTTCAAGTCTCCAAGGTGCTAGATGCATGAAAATGTAGCCTGCACCAAGGTATGAATTTTAGATTGCTGTCACCTTTGGAATGGATAAGCACTTCAGACAGGAAAAATCTCATCCTTCTTCCTCATCAGCATGACAGCAACAGAATTGAGACTTACAGAACAGACTTGGAAATACAGAATCTCAATGTTTGATCTATCCTGAAACTATCGAGGAAACTAGAACCGAATGTATGGGTCACACAAATTTTGACCCACCTGCTTGTCACCTATCAAGGACAGATAAAAGCAAGAAATGGGAGTTGAGCTCCAGCCTCCCCCCACAGTGCTAGTTAATATGCCCAATGGCCACTTCTGTGGGAACACCTTGAATAAGCAGGGTATTCTGTCTTTGGGATTCTGTCTTTACTGTTTCTGTAGTTCTAGACACTAAGTACTTCTTCCCCAGTAAGTGAATGCTTGCAGTCAGCTAAAGTATCCATAACCCTAAACTTAGGAACAATGGAAGCAAATACTATTAAGTAAACATATATTTTAATATTTGCCCCACAAATGTTATTTCTATTTTATGTTATAGACAGTATTTATATGTACCTTCTATTCTTAATTTTTAGCATCTACAGGTTTTATGGATTGAGTATGTTTGAAATGCTTAGCCCATATCTCAGAGTTTCACCTGGGGAGGCTATCAAGGTTTGGGAGGTAAAAGATGAAGGAAGCAGGTCACTCAAGGCAGATATCTGAAGGTATATCATGGCTACTTCCTGTATCTTTCTGTATGCTTCCTGCCTACCATAATGTAAACTAAGCTTCTGTCGTTATCTTCCTGCCATAATGGACTGGACCCTCTGAAGTTTAACCCCCAGACTTCTTCGTGATTCCCTCAGGTATTCTGCCACAGCAAACAAAAAGTAACTAACAGGCTGGGTAACAGTATCAGTAGTTATGTTCCCTTTTCCCTATAGTACAAGAAATGAAGCCAGAGTCTCTGTGCATGCTTAACAGCCAAGCTGCCACAGAGTTCTGCCTCAAGTCTCTGCTTTCTACTTCTGTATGTGTCTGCATGTTATCTTGATCTGTAACAAGTACTAAGTGTTGTTCTATCTGGTAGGGAAAAAATGAGGACCAGATAAGACTGCTGTCATAAAAAAAAAAAAAAAAAAAAATCTACTCTGAGCTATGTGCTGCCCCCGCCCACTCATCAGGGCTGTGCATTCCTCTGAGAAAGCCTTGATTATTTCTGGGGTCTGATGAGAGCTATGTCTCCAAAGTGACCAAAACAACGCTACCTCATGCCAGCCTTGGTTTTGCCCTTTATAGAGTGAGCATAATAGCTGTGCTAAACTCTTTGGAAAAGGTAGAGAGTACCCATTTAATAAGGGCTGACTCATACAGATAGCACTCACCAGCACTGGACCATTTTAACCAGTCTTGCTGATTTTGGAAATCTTCATGGCAGCCAGATGCTTCACAGCTTACCATAAGTTTTAACAAACAGTAAGAAATTCAATTTATGAATGGAAAGCAAAAACAGGAGTTGGAATTCAAAGCCTAGCTATCACATGCTGAGCATGCGAAACCAACAGCAGCAACTGACCCAGCTGTATACTTTACCTGCTGCCTGTGTCTGTGCATCTGTTAAATTGTGAACCTTGGCCAGTCAATTGTTAAGCATGCTCATTATTTAAAACTGGTATAGTTATAAAAATGATAAGCTATGACAAACAAATAAAAACATTTCAAATGCAATGCTTATACAGAACTCATTCTATTCTCTTAAATTTTTTCTTCTTTGTGACTGTTTATTTAAAAGTATTTTTTCACATACCAACTACAGTTTTCCTTCTCTCCCCTCCTCTCTTTCACCCCCCAACACTCCCCCACACACACTTCCATCCATTCCTCAAAGAGGATAAGGCCTCCCAGGGGAGTCACCAAAGTCTGGGATATTAAGGTGAGGCAGGACCAAGTCCCTCCTCCCTGTATCAAGGCTGAAAAAGCCAGTTCATACATCAAGGATAAATCTTGGTCCCACTGCCAGAGGCCCCACAAACTTCCCAAGCCACACAACTGTCATCCACATTCAGAGGGCCTAGTTCAGTCCCATGCAGGTTCCCCAGCTGTCACTTCAGAGTCACTGAGCTCCCAGTAGCTTGTGTCAGCTGTCTCTAAGGGTTTCTTCATCATGGTCTTGACCTCTTTGCTCATACAATCCCTCCTCCCTCTCTTCCACTGGACTGGGAGCTCAGCCCAGCGCTTAGCTGTGGATCTCTGCATCTGCTTCCATCAGTTGCTGGGTGAAGGTTTTATGATAACAATTAGGGTGGACTTCAATTTGATTACAGGGAACGCCAGTTCAGACATCCTCTCCACTTTTACTTGGAGTCTTATCTGGGGCCATGTTTGTGGGTTCTTGGGAGTTTCCCTAGCACCAGTTTTCTCCCTAGTCCCAAAATGGCTCCCTCTGTCAAGATGTCTATTTCTCTGTCTCTGTCCTCCCCCAACTCCATCATCCCCTTCTCTCATGTTCTCTTCTCACTTCTACTTGCCGCCCCCCCCCATGCTCCCAATTAGATCTTCTCTATCTCCCCTTTCCAGGAGGATCAATGGATGTCTCTCATTGTTTGCACTGAGGTGAGTGACAGGGCCCAGCAGTAAAGATGCCTTTTGCCAAGTTTGAAGACCTGAGTTCAATCCCTGGGACCTGCATATGGACAGCAGAAAACTGATTCTCACAGTTGTCCTCTCACAAGTTCTATGTGCACACCACCACACTAACACACACTCACACACACACTCACACCACTAATACAGGGACACACACATTCACACACATGCACACACACACACACCACCAACACATGGACGCACACCACTAACACAAGGACACACACTCACACCACTAACACAAGAACACACACTCACACCACTAACACAAGGACACACACTCACACCACTAATACACGGACACATACCACTAACACACAGACACACATACACTCACACACACACCACTAACACACAGACACACACACACACCACTAACACACAGACACACACACACATACCACTAACACATGGACACACTAAAAATAAATCAATAAATAAACTAAATGTAATAAAAGTGATTTTAAAGTGGTCATCTGCACTAATTGTATTTCTTTATCAAACATGCTATGATGCAGAATGCCACACTCATCTCTTCCATCACCTTAGTAGACTGAAATCAGCCAAATCAGCAAATATGGCATTAAGATTTGATATTTTGTTGACTGACAAGTGTTGGAAAACAGGCAAATCAATGTGCTCCATGTTTGTATTTGTTACATCCTGGATATCACTAAATGCAAATAAATATAATTCTCAACTGTCTAAAACTATAATACAATATGATAAAAAGCACTCATTCATCAATTTCAATAACATACTAACTATGGAAATAATAGTTTGGCAAAAATCAACTAACACATTATATGACAGTCCCAATAACTCATAATGAAGACAGTGATTATTATTAATAAATGGTATACTATGCAAACTTTATACAATAAAATTTGAAATAAGTACATATATATACATCCATGTGTATTATAGTTTGTAATACAGATTCCAATGTACCATTAAACACCATTTTAAACTGAGAGGAACTTTTCTTTTTCTTCACAGAGCCTTGGGCCCATTTTTAAAACATTGAAGATGTTTAAAAGTTAGGTTACATCTTAACTTCAGGTGACTTCCCTGATTTTATTAAAACTTAAACACACTGTACTAGGGTCCTCTGATTTTACTTAGTGCTCGTGAGTGCTCTGGTTTTGTGTTCACTACTGTGGAAATGTTTTCTGTATTAAAATACCTTTTCAAGGCTCAGGAAAACCCCAGGGAGACAACAACAAGTGAGTCAGGCCCCTCAATGTGATTCCAAAATGTCTGAGCAGGAAAGGCAAACATATGTGCCTATAACATGAGAAATGTCAGTGGCAGTCAAAAGCAAGCTGTCCTATGGGACTGGTGGAGTGTAAAGGGATCCTGCTCAGGCAAATGCTGATGATGTTTAAGTACTGACAACATGACTGAATTTACTGTCATTGTTAATGGTAAGAGATTATTCTGAAAGCACTTCTGAGACTTTTGCTTTCTCCACAGATGTAAACAAGCAAAGAGGTTGGAGGTACTGACTTAGCAGCTCCTAGGCTCTTCTCCAGTGCTCTAACTGCCTTGACCCGGCTGGCCAGACCACCTTCTGTGAAAGCCAACTGTGTGCTTTGTACTGACATACATCTCCTGGATACTGAAGTTGCCAAGGAAGCTATGATTGTTCAAATAGCTTATGGAGGTCTTTCCCTGTAGCCATTTCTACTCAGGCCACAGGAAGAACATCTCTAGTAGCTTAGCAGAGGAATTGCTGTGATTGGTGCTAAGGCGACAATGCCATGATGGTAGAAACACAGCCCATCTTGTACAAAGGTCAGCTACCCACGGTGCCGACACATGTTTCTGGCTATGCAGGCCTTTGGGTGGCTTTGTAAATAGTCAGACGTGTCATCCTACACTGTACACACACCCATCCCTCAGGACTGTAATGCTATACCCAATAAAAGGCTTCTCTCTCATGGTCTTTTCTTTCCTAATTTTGATCTCTGCCATTCTCAGAGTGCAATGAGGCGGCAGCGTGAAGGAGAAGAAGCAGGGCTTCTAACAGCAGTGATGGCGGGAGCCACAGCAACTGAGCTGTGGCAGTGAAGCTGTGGCAGTGGCGGCCACAGCTGCAGTACAGCTGTAGTAAGAACAGTGGTGACAAAGTGTCTACTACTGCCCGGGCAGCAATGTGACAGCAACAATTCCAAAGATCCCTGAGTGGCTCTGCCATACACAGTGAGGGATTGTGGAAGCAAAGAGGAGAAGGGGAAGACGGAGAGCTGCAGCTGCAAAGGGATGTATGACTGTACAAAGATACTGGAGGTCCTTGTCATTGGAAGAGCTCCATAGGGCTGTCAGGTCTCTGGGCCCAAGAGCTGGACCACTAGTTTTAGTCAGGAGTTCTAGAATCCCTATATGAAGACTGCAGAGCTGGAATGTCAGTCATCATCAAGGGCTAGGGAATGTCAACCTCCCAGACTTGCACAAGAACTCTGTCACCCTAAGAACAATGGTTCCATTACTAGAATCATAGCCAGAAGCTGCACCACATGGAATTCAGGTCCTGTGTGCCCTAGCCCTGCATAAAAAATGTTACACTGCTGATGCTCACAGTTGTCAGAAACCAATGGCTATAAAATCTGCTGAGGACCAGAGTTGAAAAACTTCTTCAGCTTACCCACAATTCCTATTTGGGTAGATGGTGAGAGTATGAGACAGGAGAAACCCCACAATTCTAGATCCTGATTAATACAACCTGTCTCTTTGGCATCTGAGCAATCAAGAGAAGGGAGGAAAAATCTGAAGAGAAGAAAAATCTGAGCTGTACCAGTAAGTTTTGGCCTAAAGCTTCCATGTGGTGGAGATCACAGGAGAGAATGCATGTGAATTTCTTTAGCACTGTGATTAAGACACCAAAGATGCTCAACAAATTTACCTACTGCTATGATTGATGGCTGTTTCTTCCCCTACAAAAGCTCTCTTTGAGACACAGAAACTGACCCAAGGACACTGCAGACAAAGAGATGAAAATAAACAAGAAAGAAAGAATATACCTCAGTATTTCAGTAGCCAAAGCTGCTAGACCATTCTAGGAAGTCTAGGTCAGGCAGGACTAAAGAAGATAGAGTGGGCCTCTGCTAAATTGGTTCAAACACATCTTTTCTTCACTTTCTTCTGAAAAGAGCAAACTAAATTGAACCTTTAAGGGAGTCACTCTTATGCTTTTGCTTCTGACAGGCAGTGCATATTATGCCTCTAATGTATTTGTGAAGAGTCTATAAGGGAATGATAAATCAGGCAATATTCATATATTCATCAGGCCCTTAATTGTTGTTAAATCCTAACAACACCTAAAATTGATCTGCTCCAAGATTTACCGCTGTGACAAAAATCCACCTGGAAAAGTGTGCATGGTAATTAAGAGAAACAACCACAGATTTGTGACAAAGTAAGGCTTATGAACAAGATTTAAACCCTCCCCAAGGGAATAACTGGGTGATGCTTATTCTGTAGATGAACAATGTAATTATAACAATGGCAAAGACTGATGAAATTTTTTACTGTAGGAGTTTGATTTAGCCCAGCTGTACCAGGTAACAGAAGGATGCCCAATCAAGTGGTCTAGCCCAGCCAGAAAATTCTTTGTGAGAGGTAATTGGCATGAATCTTCAGTGACCTGGAAAATGAACAGCAAGTCAAGTAGGCACATTAAGCTACTGCAAAGTAACATGAAAATTAGAACTTAATTTAAAAAAAAAAACTAAATTAACTACAACTGAATTCAACCAAATTAGAGACATAAAATAGTAAGTGAGTAACATTCAAGCAGATGGGGTAATTTTTCCTTGCCATGGTTCTTTGTATTTGTGGTATATTATTTGGATCTAATAGGTATGTTCTACTGATCTTTCTTGTCTAGAAAATGAAGAATTCCTGCCCAGCATCAGAAAATGCAGAAGTTAATGTAAGGCAGTGTTGGTATTGTAGAACCTTGTTCCTTCAGTCACAGAGGCTTTGTCTGGGATGTTTTTAGAAAGAGACTTCTGAACCACACTCCAGATACCTTAACCAGAATATGCATTTTAAATAAAATTCCAATCTCAACCCTTTAGGTACAGAAAGACCATCCCACAGCACACTGGGTCCTGGGACTTGCAGATTAGGCTAGGCTCAGAGCCCAGAGATCTTCTGTCTCACTATCCCTGTCCCACAGTCCTGGGAATACAGGCACACGCCCCTGCACCCAGAGTTTTACATGGGAGCTGGGGGCTAAACTTGTGTCCTCACGTTCACAGGAGCTTCAGTTGTTTCTTCTTTACAATGATTTGAGGGTTGCATTTGCTCAAAGACACCAGTTCAAGGTGTAGCTTTGGGAACCAGGATGCAGATAATCCTAAAGTTTCTTTCTCTGAGCTACTGGAAACAAGGGCATGTTTTACCAAGTGAAAATGTTCTTCTCTTAGAGGAAATTCAGCTCCAGCACTGTGAAGTGCAGATCACATAGCCTGCGTGTAAAATGTCACCAGCAGCCTCAAGGCCAGTCTGAGTGAAGACAGCCCTATGAAAGTTTGAGCGAACGCGGAGTCCTGAAAAGACTGAGGGCCATCACCTGCACTTTATTCCCTGTGGACCACCTCCAACTTCGATCGAGCCACAGTTCAGGCCGAAAACTGCTGTGAGGTCACCTTCAGGGAATTAAATCAACAGCACAGTAAATCAAGGCATGCCAGGTTTCTGAGAGCTAACAGTTCTGCTGCTCATAGCAAGTAAAAGAAACAAAGAACATCATTTTCCTGAGTCTAAAAGCAGCACTTTTGAGCTACTGAACATAGAGGGGAGCCCAACCCTAGGGTACTCTGACATTATTTTGTTCATTTAGTCATTCTTTCATTCAACAAGGACATACTGAGGACCTCCACTAGTCAAGAGCTGGGATGTGCTGAAGATGCTCAAGTGTGTGTGGCACAGTTGTCTGACCACAAGGAGGTCACAGTTCAGCTTTCACTAACGCATGGCTCCCTCATAACAATGCATAAATCTTTTATATCATATTTCACCATTTAAGCACTCTCTCTCTCTCTATCGCTCTGTCTCCCTGTGTGTGTGTGTGTGTGTGTGTGTGTGTGTGTGTGTGTGTGCATCTACCTGTGTATCCCAAGGTCAATGGCAGAGGTCAATTAATGTTTACCTGGATATTTTGAGATGGGGTCTCTTATTGAATCTCAGGATTACTAATTCAGCTGGTGTGGCTGGCAAGCGAGCTCCAAGGATTCTCTTGCTTCCACATTCCCAGGACTGGGATTAGAAGCTCTGACTTCCTTGCTGGAATCTGAACTTGGGTCCTTATTGTGCAGCAGGGCCTTCTCCACTCATGCCTCAACCTGGTCACTGTTTTGTTTGTTTGGAGGTTTTGTTTTTTATTGTAATTTGTTTTCTATGGGGTCCATGTCTACTAAGTGCTGTGCTTACAGGTAAGCACAACCATACTGGTCTCCACAAATACATTCCTTCTTAATATTATCCAAGTAAAACTGTAGATCCTTGGTAGATCATTTGTCTAGGATTATATATGTAAGTGTGTGGATGATGGCCATATACTATATATAAGCATATATGTTAAATATTTTTATGTATATATATATATATAATATGATGGCTGGCTCAATCATTTTCAAATAAGCAGAAAGCATAAAGCAGATACTGAATAGTTCCAGTTCTCTGCTCTGCATCCTCTAGGCCTAGGAGATGCTCAACATGCATGTGACAAATGGTCCATCTCTCAAAGGTTTCATCTCTCAGGCAGAAAAGCAAAGGCAATGACAGTGAGAAACAACGTTACGTTTTAAAGTTGCTTGTGGGAAAACCCTGGGTCTGCAGGAGGCACACTACTGAAGGGCACCTCACAAGTTCCTTTTATGATTCAGAGGGCCGGACAATAATTTGCCCAGACAGAGCCTGGCTCTCTGCCTGGACTATGCTGTTGTGTAATAGCTTTCCACTCTAAAAGCAGAAGCAATGGTTTCTATGAGTTGTCTTCTAAACATCAGTTTTAAATTATTAAGACTAATAAAGAAAAGGGTAAAAGATTTAAATGTTTCATCCAAAAGTTACAAAAGTACTGTTGGGAAATTTTGTGAAGTTTATTAGGTCAATCTGAGCTCTAATATACTCAGATTATTGATTTAAACCTGTAAGCACAATAAATCACAGTGGCCAGGGGGGCAGCTAGCTGAGAGTGAGAACACAAATCAATTATAAGAGCTCCGCACTTCTGCCTAGCCGGCGTTCATAAAATCATTTCACTCCCAAATTCTCATTCCTACCCTGTCTCTCCCTCTCCCTCCCTCTCCCTCTCCCTCCCTCTCCCTCTCCCTCCCTCCCTCCCTCCCTCTCTCTCTCCCTCCCTCCCTCCCTCTCTCTCTCTCTCTTTCTCTCTCTCTCTCTCTGCCCAGAAGACTTTTCTAAGATGGAGGATAGGAAGAGTGCTATGAGATGCCACCTCTGGATGTGACATGGCTCTGGTACTTATGAAGTCTCCTGCATAATCGCAAACCAGCCCCCATTCTAGCATAGATGGGAAGGTGTTCTCCAGAGTCCACTTCTTAGTGGGAACTACTGGCAGACTGCTGCTGGGAAAGGGAGAATCCCCACATTGAGCTTCCTGGGCGCCAGTGGACTGCTGCACATCCATGAACACATCCATGGCACTCACTGTTCTTAGGAGGAGAAAGATGGGGAGAGACACACAGGGACCGGGAAGGATATGGAGAGAAGTGGAGGACAGAGATGGGAGTGGATAGTAACATATTTCATTGTACACATGGATGAAATGATCAAAAACTAGTAAAAATAATTTTAATAATAAGAGAAAACTGCTTGTTATCTGCTCTAGAGTCAGAGCACTCGGGTTGCAGCTCAAGATTTACCCACAGGGGCTGCAACTTGGCCTCATTCTTCTTGATTCTGAATCTATGGAACAGGGAACACAGTAGTGTTTCCCAAATCCTGAAACATTACTGGGAGAATTAAGTGATTCTGAATGACACATAAGCAGACTCTCTATTTCAACAATTGCCCATGAAATTAGAGAATAATAAAATGCATGAAACAAGCATGCCAAGTTAAAGAATGTTATTACTTAAAAGAAATCTGTGTTGGGGTAACAGAAGGTGAAACTTCCAGCTGTCCTTGGTAAAAGAGAAAGTTCTTTGTAGAATAGATGTCTATGTAATAAATGAAAAAGAAATAACAATTAGAAATGATGCCTGCAATTGCTTCATGAAATAATAAACTCCAATGGATGGCAAGTGCATCAGTGAAGAGATCAACCCTCTAAATATGTCTGTGGCCCTTTAAAAAGGAATGGGCAAGTTGCCACTCACCAGTCCTTGAGATAACCTGTAGCTTTACTAACAGAAGCTCAAAATAGTGGGTGTCTGCAAATGGAAGCTACATAGAGAACACCCTTCAAGGAGAGCTCATGTCAAGAATACTGTCTAGGTCAAATCCAGGGATAACCCCATTATAGGCAATAAGGTGGGTGCAGAAAACAGTCAGATGGCCCTGGAGAAGAGCAACCCCGAATCTCCCATAGGAGAAGGCATTCTGCCTGTGACCCTTCTACAGCAGAAATAGCAGTGGGATTGTTCTAGATTCAGGAATTTTTCGACATATTATTATAAAGTAATATATTGACCTTGTCTGGAGAGGGAGAAGGAAGAAAATAAAGGAGACTGTGGGAGGGAGACATAAGAATAGCATTTGCAGGAAGCTGAGAATCGGCACTAGGGAATAAGCGTAGCTAAGAGGAAAGATAAAGTTCATCTTGCTCCTCATGGCAGTGACAGGAGCACTTGTGTCCAGAAGTTTTCAGCAACTTTTTGAAAACAACAGGGAAAAATGAGCTGATGGCTATAATTTACTTTAAAATATTTCAGAAGAGAAAAAGGAAAGACATAGAAAAATGAGAGAGGAAAGATACAAAAATATGTATGATTATTAAATCTAGATATGAGTTCAGGTGCAGGACTTGAGCCAAATGAAAATGCACAGTCTCTTATTCTTAAGTCACAATAATTTCTACACAGGATCCACAGAGCACAGGCAGTGTGTGTGTGTGTGTGTGTGTGTGTGTGTGTGTGTGTGTGTGTGTGTCTTGCCCTCCAGTCCATAAACTATAAGATATCTACACACAAAGTGTTCATCCCTGAAATGAGAAGGCAAGCAGGGCAGGGACTACGGACTGAATGCTGCCTACCTGGCAAGCAAACATTTGCCGTGTTAGAGACCTCATACAAGCCCATCGCCCAGGCCAGGTTGGTAACTGAGCCATGAGGTAGCACAAATCAGCAAGATAACTCAGAGATGAGGCCTCCTCTCCAGCAAAGTCCTTCCTGTCCCTATTTCCCCACTATAGGCACCTACAGTGCCTTAGTATGCACCTGGACCCTGCACTGCACAATTTAGTATAGGCTTGACGTTGTATTAAAATTGACAGTCTGTACAGAACCTGCACCTCCTGCAGTATAGCCACAGAGTCTGTGCAAGGTGCTTGCTCTCTTGTGTGGTGATATATTTCACATCTAATAAAATCAGCCTGGAATGTCAGAGAACAGAATCACCCACAGTCAAGCCATGAGGGTCAGAGAGTGGTAACTCATGCCTTTAACCCTAGCATGGGAATGACCAGTCCCTTTATTAACCAATGATAGTCACAGCATACAGAAAGACATCTCACATCACTTTTCAGCCTCCTGATTTACTGACTGCTTTGAGACCTTCTTTGCTTAGGTTCTATCCTGAGGATTAATCAGCTTTTACCTCGTCAGAATATGGTCTGCAGTTTTTCAGGAAACTGACAAACTCACAATCACTGCTGCCTACATTTTTCTACTAAAAAAACAGAGAACATCCACCTAGTTTATAGACAAGTATAATTTCCCAATGAGGAAAAAAGGCAAAGAAAAATTACACTCAATTCTAGGTTCAGTCAGCACCAGTTTTCTTCCACATTCTTATCTTGAAAGCAAAATCTCTGGGGTTTGATTTGTTAAGTGTTTGGGAGGAGGATTTTCCTTTATTTCAGAGATAAGAAAATGTATGTAATGACCTAGAATAATCTTTGAAAAACATGATAATGGTAAATAGTGATGAAGAGAATGAGAGTTTTTGAGGACATAAGGAGGACTAGCAAGCAAATTCATATATTCTTCTTCCCAGACACTTGTCTTATTGAACAGACCCACTGGTGTGGCCATGTCACTGAGTACAGGCTAATGGCATATGTGCCAATTAGAGTTAATTCTTTTACAAAATGCATGTGGCCTGTTGCTCCTTCTCCCTCTGCTGCTATCTAGATGCAAACAGCATCATAGACCTAAGGGAAGGCAGAACCACAAGATTAGAGAAACCTGGACCCCTATATCATCCCCAGAGGAAAGCTTCTGTGCCAGGAGCAACACCACCAGGCTGTTGAGTGAGGATGAACTCTGCTCTGCTTTGGCAGCATCACATCTTACAGTTTCCATACCTAAGACCTTAATGAACAAAGCAATTACGCTAGAATTCCACATCCTACCTGGGACACTTGTGTTAGATGGATGAAAGCTAAAGAGTAATAAGATTGGAACCTGAATACTTTGAGAGGGGAATGGAAGAAAGAGGAGACAGGAGGTAAGTGGAGGGAGGCACAAGAGTAGCACAACTGACCATCAGTTACTATTGTATTACATGCACATGAGTGTACTGTCTGCATGTTTGTCTGTGTAACATGTGCATTCCGGGTGCCCACAGAGCTCAGAAGAGGGCATCAGGTCCCCTGGAGCTGGAGTAATGGACAATTGTGAGCTGCCTTGTGGATACTGAGAATCAAACCTGAAAACACAGCAAATGTTTTTAACTGCTGAGCCATTTCTCCGGCCCAAAGCTTGCTGTTTCTATGGCAGAATATACAGGCATTAACTACACTATCCTCCTCCTTTCCTTTGTAGAGTTTTGACATTTTATTTGATACACTTTAAACAATGAAAAATAAGAGGATGAAGAGGAGGAGGATAGAATATGGAATTTCTGCTGATCTAATATTAATGACAAAATTAGTAAAAATATTTATGTTGGAAAATTAAAAGCTCAAGGAAAAAAAGATCACTGATTGCAAATTTAATCTTCTTAGAAATTCTCCCACATTACCCTTCATATTAGCTACAAATAGTATTAAATACCTTGGAGTAACTATAACCAAAGAAGTAACAGACCTATTTGACAAAAATTTTATATCACTGAAGAAAGAAGTTGAAGAGGATATCAGAAAATGGAAAGCTCTCCCATGTTCCTGGATTGGTAGGATCAACATAGTAAAAATGGCAATTCTACCAAAGGCAATCTACAGATTCAATGCACTGCCTATCAAAATCCCAACACTATTTTTTGGACCTTGAAAGAAAAATACTCAATTTCATTTGGAATAACAGGAAAGCCAGGATTGCCAAAACAATTTTACTCAACAAAAGAACCTCAGGAGGTATCACCATCCCTGACTTCAAGCTATACTATAGAGCTACAGTAATAAAAACAGCCTGGTACTGGCATAAAAACAGACTTGTGGACCAATGGAATAGAA
>PVIH01016195.1:11068-46669 GCA_004025045.1 Sigmodon hispidus | reverse complement strand
AAGAAACAGCACCTAATTATGCAGCTCAAGCTGGTCTTGAACTAGGTCTCCTGCTTCTGCCTCCAGATTGCTGGGATTGGCAAGCATTAGCCACAACCTAGCTGTGGAGAGTTGAATAAGAATGTCCCCATGGGCTCATATATTAAAATTCCTACATATGAAAATGCTTGGGGCTGGAGAGATGGCTCAGTGGTTAAGAGCACCGTCTGCTCTTCCAGAGGACCCGGGTTCGATTCCCAGCACCCACATGGCAGCTAACAACTGTCTGTAGTTCCAGTTCCAGGCAAAACACCAAGGCAAATAAATAAATAAAAGTGTTTAAAAAAAAAAAAAAAAAAAAAAAAAGAAAATGCTTAGCTACCCAGAATGGAACCATTTGAGAGGGTTAGAAGAATCAGGAGGTGTGGCCCTGTTGAAGGAGGTGTGTCACTGGAGGTGGGCTTTGAGGTTTCAAAAGTCAGTCAGTACCAGGCCTGGACTCTTTCTTTTTGCCTATAAAGCTTCCAGCACCGTGTGGGCCTCCATCCTTCCCGCCATGATGATAATGGATGGAACCTCTAAAATTATAAGCAAGCCCCAAATGAATGCTTTCATTATGAGTTGCCTTGGGCATGGTCTCATGGTGTCTCTTCACAGCAATGAAACCATGACTAAGACACCAATAAGCAGGAGTTTTGGTCTATCCTCTTATGCCTTAGTTTTTGTTTGTTTGTTTGTTTGTTTTCTCACTCCCCTGCATTTCATTATCAAGGATGAAGATTAAAGGTTTTAATGAATGAATATTCTCCCTTGATCTTTTCCCCGCAAATCTCTTTCACATGTTCGCATCTTTCTGTTTTGTTCTGTGACACTCCCTCCAGTATAACCAGGCTTATCCCTGGTGTACTCACCAGTGAGTACCAAAGAAAGACAATGACTCCCCCACTCTGGTACTTAGCAATAAATAATAGTTACCTAAGGGGGACAAAGCCACTATTTGTTTTGAAGTTTTTATTCCATTTTTAATTATTTGTATGTTTGTGTAGATATGTGCACATGTGTCTGGATGCCTATGGAGGCCAGAGAGGGTAATGGATTCCCTGGTGCTGGTGTTACACAGGCTGCCTGATGGGTCCCCAAAACTCCAATAGCTGCAAGTGCTCTTATCCAGTGAGCCATCATCTCTCTACTCCTGGTCTCAGCATTTTAAAAACAAAACTGGAGAGATGGCTCAGAGGTTAAGAGCACTGACTGTTCTTCCAGAGGTCCTCAGTTCAATTCCAGCACCCAAGTGGTGGCTCACAACCATCTATGATGACATCTGGTACCCTCTTCTGTATACTGTTTACATAATAAATAAATAAATAAATAAACCTTTAAAAAAATAAAACTTTGGTTTTTGCAGAGAACGCTGCTATGGGTTATAAGGCAGTCAGCAATAAGAATGTCCACACAAGATTTGTCTTTCCAATGTGCTCATCTTGGTCTGGCTGTGATAGCACAGCCTTTAATCCTAGCAGTGAATTCAGAACAGCCAAGGCTACACAGAGAAACCCTATAAAAAAAAAAAAAAAAGAAAAGAAAAAAAAAAAGCTCACACAAACATTCCTTATAATATCACACTAATATAACCGTTAAACAGACATCTTACCAAGTGGAGAACCTGGGTAGGAAGTGTTTCAGTCTTCCAGTGGGGAATCTTCACTGGTAAGGATGCTTTGGGAGGTTGCTGGCTTGACTCCCGTCAGCTGTGAAGTCTTTCAGTGTTGGCAGGCTGGGAGGATGGTACCAATGGAGGTCCAGCAGGTCACTGAGAGCAGAGGCCAGTGGCTAACATTGACACTGGGTCCAAGGACTGTGCCAGAAAGGAAGTTTAATGTTCACAGATGCCAGGGCCACATACAGCAGCCAACGTCTAGTTGTCTCACTCAGGAGTATCCATGCAGAGGGTAGAGAAGCCATGTATGCCTCAGGAGTAGTCCATCGAGACTTTAGAGACCATATCCAAAAATCCAGTTTTTGTATCATTTCATTGAAATCTATCTTTGTGCTTTCAGGGATTATAAATTGGTTGTGGTTCACTAACATAACAAGGTCACCTGTGGAGTTAGGTTTAGCATATCCACACCTACCTGGAGTTTGGCTCTTCCCTGAGCTGGGTTTACTAACATATCTAAGCTTGGTTCCCAGGTCCAGCTCTGATCAGGGCTACCTGTTGGAAAGCTTTCTTCTCATATTTCAAATCACACAAAATGGTTTCACTTATGTCTCTAACAGTTGTGTTTGGGATGAGATAGGATCTCACTATGTAGCCTTGGCTTGCCTGGACCTCACTGTGTAGACCAGGCTAGTTTAGAACTCACAGACCTTCAGATTGCAGGATTAAAATTCTGTACCACCAGTCTGGGCTCAGCATTTGCCTTTGAAAACAAAACTTATTTATTGAATGTTAAGGTTTTATTTTCTGCATATGAGTGTTTTGCCTGCATATGTATTTGCATCACATATGTTCCCACGGAGGTCAGAAGGTGATGGATCCTCTAGAATTGGAGTTACAGTTGGTTGTAAGCTACCATGTGGTTGCTGGGAACTGAACCTAGGTCCTCTGCCGGAGCAAAAAAGCTCTCAATTGCTTAACCAACTCTCTAGCCCCCAGTCTCAGTATTATAAAACAAGAAATATTGTGTCAAGTATCTACTTCCATTTTCCTCTTTGCGTGTCCTAGAGGTCTCAATGCAGCTGTAGAGGCATAATCTGGCAAAGAAAAGCAAAAGCCAAACTCTTCTAATGCTTTTCTAATTTATCTTCCAGTGGCTACAGGATACCCGTCAGCCTATAAACACAAGGTCAGCCCAGCTGTACTGGCCCACGATTTTTTGTTTTCTTGAGTTTAACCCATAACCCAAACTTTTATGTTGTGGTTTCTCAGTTGACTTCAGTGGCAGCCCTTAATTTTACCATCAGCTGGTAACAGATAGAATAAATTAGCTCAGTTTACCTAACTAAAACCTTTTTTCTTTTAGGAGCGTGGTTGCTCACGCCTTTAATCCCAGCACTCTGAGACAGGCGTCGGATCTCTGTGAGTTTGAGGCCAGCCTGGTCTACATAGTGAGCTCTAGGACAGGCAGAACGACATAGAGCGAGATCCTGCTTACAGAGAGACAGACAGACAGACAGACAGACAGACAGACAGACAGACAGACAGACAGACAGAGAGATAAAAAAATTAAATAAAACAAAAAAAAATCTTTTAAAACGAAAGGAGACGAGCAAAAACGACTTGGAGAGGCAAGAAGAAGCGCTCCTCTCCGGCCTCGCCCCTCCCGCCGCTCCAGCCTGTTTACAGTCTCCCTCAACGCCCTCCCTGTTCTATCCCTTGCCTTCCAAACAATTCAAAAGTCGCGCGGAACCAACCTATCACAATCCTCGTCTAAGGGGAAGGGGCGGGAACTTCCGGAAGTGTCCGCAAAGGTCCCTCCAATCAGCGGCCGGCCGCGGGAAGTTTCAGTTTAGGAAGAGCTCGAGGAGCATCTTCTACGGGTCTGCGGAGGTCTGTCTGTTGCGGGATTGTTGGGGAGCGTGTCCGGAAGCTGATTCAAGTAAGTAGGATCTAGAGTTCAGGGTCTTCCATGGCTGCGTACCAGTTTGAGAATGGCTTGTGCTACAATGGGACCCTGTCTCAAAAAGAATTTTCAGTGGTCTAGAGAGAGATGGCTCTGTGGTAAGAGCACTTGATGGTTTTGCAGAGGTTCACTTCCCAGCACCCCACATTAGGTAGCTCCCAGCTCCTGTAGCCAGCGTCGGGTACTCACACACAGACACATACACATAAATAAAAAGAAGTCTTAGAAAAATTAAAAGAGGCATGAACAATGTAGTGTATTGCCTTAAAGCATTAACGGAAATATTAGAGACATGGAGAATCACATTTGACCATCGCGGTAACTCTAGTAGATAGTGGCTGTTCTTGTCAGTCAGCTGCTTTAATCACTATGTATCGCTCTGCTATGGTCCCTTCAGATCTCTAGGTTCCCTCGATGCTGGCCTGTAAGGAACATAAAGCTCTCCCCCCACCCCCAGGTAGGTTTTAGTCAGTGTTTAATCACAACTGCAGAAAGCAAACTTAGAAATACTTTGGAATTGTATCATGGTCTTTATTATGCTTCTCCCTGTGTTTGGCTTGAATACATTATTTATCACAGATTTTTCTATCCTGGAGGTGGTGGTGCATGCCTTTAATCCCAGCACTCAGGAGCCCAGAGGCTGGAGTATCTCTGAGTTCTAGAACAGCCAGTGCTACACAGAGAAACCTTGTCACGAAACTCCCATCCCCCTCCCAAAACCATACAAACAAACAAACAACCCTGATCTTTCTAAGAAAAGGCCATTGCAAAATATATTTCTAAGACACACAAAAAGAATGGGGCAAACATATAAGGTTAACTGTATTACCAAGTTTTGCATAAACTCTTACTCTAGTCATTAACCTTGTGTTTGGCTTGTTTTGTTTCTTCTTTTGGTGGTGGTGGGGATTAAAACAAGGTCCCATGTAACTCCCACCAGTCTGGAACACCCTATGAAGCTAAGACTAGCTATGAGCCAGTCCTCTTGACTCCATCTCTCAAGTGCTTTGATTTTGATTTGCAATTGTGGTCTCACTATATTTCATAGGCAGGCTTTAGCCAGGTGCTAGAATCACAAGAGTGTATTCATCCCAGTAGGCTATTAGTGGAATGAAGTGTAGATGGATTTCAAACCATATCTCACTCTGCAACCCAGTCTGGCTTTGAACTCCATCAGTCTTCTATGTCAGCCTCCTTCCCAATCACTATTGCTGGGAGTGTGGTGTGTGTTAGGTGTGTGTACATGCTGTGGAGGCCAGAAGTCAATGGCAGGCACCTTCCTCTGTGACTCTTGTCTGGCTAGTCTTACGTCAATTTGACACACAAACTAGAGTTATTTGAAAGGAAAGAACCACAACTGAGAAAATGCTCCCATGAGATCTGGCCAGGTGGTATTGGTTTTGAAGGCCGGAAGGGGTGGGTCATAGAGTGCAGCTGAGGCTTGGCAGTGTGAGAGGCCGTGGTTCAGCATCAGTTGGAGGCCCGGGACTGAGGGGGATGAGGAAAGAGGCTTGGCACCATGAAGAGAGCCTATGGGAAGCTATTGGTGAAAGTGGAGCCCAGTTGTAGCAGAAGACCCCAGCAATGTTGGAGGTGCCAGTACTGTGGGATGACCACCAAGGACAGCAGCAGCAGTAGAGTGGCCAGAGCCTAGACGACCAGCTGTGTGTGCTGCAGAGGGCAGAGCTGGAGGAGTGACCCCGGTCTGGGAAGAGCCCAGAAGATCATGAGTGGATATAGACATTGGACATTGTGTTCTTTACTCAGAGTTTGGTTTTGCTTTGATTGTGACTGTGCCCTGCTTCTTCCCTATTGAAGAAAGAAAATATTTAACTTATTTTTACAGGAATCCACAGCTGAAATTCTTTCAACTTGGAAAGAGATTTTGGATTTGTAAAGAGACTGGGTATTTTAAAGAGGCTGAAATTTGAATGTGTTTGAATTTGTAAAGATTATATAGACTTTTAAAGTCATCTTGGGGATGAACAGGAAAGGAATGGATGTGGCTTTAGGCTGATATCTGTGTATGAAGCTGACAAGGGGTTAATTGTGTCACTTACAAACTAGAGTCATCTGAGAAGAAAATCTCAATTGAGAAAATGTCTCCATAAGATCCAGCTGTAGGGCATTTTTAAAATTAGTGGTTGGTGGGGGTTGACTGTGGGCGGTGCCATCTTTGGGCTGGTGGTCCTGGATTCTCTAAGAAAGCAGGCTGAGCAAGTCATAGGGAGCAAGTGGGTAAGCAACACCTCCATGGCTTCTGCATCAGCACCTAACTCCAGGTTCCTGCCTAGCTTGAGTTCTTGAGCCTACTTCCTCCAATGGAGGACTGTGGTCTGAAGAGTAAGACCTTGCTTACTCTTGCTTTTTGTTCATGGTGTTTTGTTGTAGCAGTAGAACAGTAGAGCACTTACTGCACTTGCAGAGGACCTGGGTGGGTTCAATTCCCCGCATGATGACTCACAAGTACCTGCAGCTCCCGCTCCAGGGGATCTGACTCCCCTTCTGATCTCCACAGAGAACCCTAAGACAGCTCTCTTCCTGGTTTTCTTGAGACAGTTTCTCATCAAAGGTGGAGCCCACTGATTGAGGTGCCCTGGCTGGTTCAGTGCCTGTGTCTGCCCAGGTCAACCCTGAGGACTGCAGACATGTGCTGCTGTGCCTCTTACATGTTAGAGATGAGCTAACATGGTTGTATGGCAGGTTCTCGATGGATTGAGCCATCTCCCCAGACCACTTTTGCTTCTTGAATTGAGAAGAAAGGCTGATGTTCTTCATTGCCAGAGGAAGATTAAGGAAGTTGTTCTGTAACAAAGCCCCTCACTTCCTCGGTTTCCACTTCACATGGTGCCTCTTGTCTGTATTTTAGGTTATGGTTTTTCTCTGTTTCATTTTAATCTGTCAACAGCTTCCTAACCCCCAAATAGACCCTGGTATCTTGTCTTTGATTTTTTTTTTTTTAAACTTTATTTATTTATTTATTTATTTGCCTTGGTGTTTGCCTGGAACTGGAACTACAGACAGTTGTTAGCTGCCATGTGGGTGCTGGGAATCGAACCCGGGTCCTCTGGAAGAGCAGACGGTGCTCTTAACCGCTGAGCCATCTCTCCAGCCCCTTGATTTTTTTTTAATATTTATTTATTTATTATGCATATAGTTTACAGAAGAGGGTACCAGATCTCACTATAGATGGTTATGAGCCACCATGTGGTTTTGCTGGGAATTGAACTCAGGTCCTCCGGAAGAACAGTCAGTGCTCTTAACCTCTGAGCCATCTCTCCAGCCCCGTCTTTGATTTCATATTACCTCATTTTATTCCATCATGAGTTTTAATATTTTCATTTTAAGAGAGCACAAAGTGGTGTAAGAGATGGGCTGAAATCTTGTTTTATTAAATTATTTAAGTCTTTGAGAGGCTCTTACTCTTTGGCCCAGACTGTTCTCAAACTCACAATGATCTGCTTGCCTGAGCCTCCCAAGGGATGGAATGATAAGGGTGAGCAGCCACCATAACCTGGTCTCGAATTTTAATTTTTTAAATAACAAAATGTATATCCATTTAAGTTAGTGTCTCTTTCTCTTTTTTGACAGGATGGCTTTATCCCATTATGCTAATAGGCTTCGGAAAGATTTTAGCACTGAGATGATCAGAACTACAGTGGCTCACAGGAAGTCGCTTTCTCAGAAGGAAAACAGACACAAGGTATATGAACGGAACAGGAAGTTCGGCCTGAAAGATGTCAATGTTCCCCTGGAAGGTAGAGATCTTGTAAATACACATGAGATGTCTCAAGATCTCGCTCCAGTAAAGACCAGTACCAAACCGAGTAAGTAAAGACCTTTCATAATTCTAAGTACTTTTCAGAGTAAGTCAAAGTGGGTCTGGAGAGATGGCTCAGCAGTTCAGAGCACTTACTGCACTTGCAGAGGACCTGAGTGGGTTCAATTCCCTGGTGACTCACAAGCACCTGCAGCTCCAGTTCCAGGGGATCTGACTCTCCTTCTGATCTCCACAGGCTCCTGCATGCATGTGGTACACACACACACACACACACACACACACACACACACACACACACACCCCAGATAAATACTGAAAGCAAAGTGAAAGTTGGTTTAATGCCCAGGAGGGAGATTAAAAATGTCCACTGATCAAAGGAAAATCATTTTAAATAACTCAGTGAGAAACTTTGTAATAAAAATACTTCGTTGGTCTCCCAGAGAAGAGAACAAAGAGATCATTCTTACATTTGCCCAGGATGATTTGGGGCCATGAGGAAAGAAAGAAGTGGATAAACAAAAGATATCTTTTTTTCTTAGAAAAAAAGATAACAAAAACAATGAAAATAGTGTCCTAGAAAGCCAGAAGTGTTAGAGGTCTGGAGGAAGAGACCTGAGACGTGACTTAACCTAGACCCAGGAATCACTGTTTTGTGGATATAGTCATTAGAAACTGAATGGAAGGGATACAGAAAGGTAAGCCCTGAATGAGGAGATGTTCTTAGAAGGGTTTGTTTCTTTAATTTTTTCACATTCACTGGAGGGGGTGGTATGTGGGAGCATACACGTTCTCCTAGAGTGTGTGGAGGCCAGCTCCAGGGATCACAGGGATTGTGTTGTTAGGCTCGATTCGCAAGCACAGGCTCCTCTGGATCAGTGTAGCATGTGCGTGCACCAGTGTGTTTGAACCTGGTGTTGTAAAGGGTAGTGTTGGACCTGGGGGATTACTGTCTGCCACCACGTCCAGCTTTCTTTCAGATTTACCATTTCTGTGATTCTGAAGAGACGTGAGGAGCTGAAACTGGACAAAAATAGTTACAGTTTTTTGTTTCTTCTGACCTGAGGTGAATAGGGAATGTTTGAAGAAAAAGGGAACTGGGTCTGTGTGGAGAGAGAAAATAACAACCTACTTGGCAGGAGGTAAAAAAGGCCTAGACCCTCAGTTTTCAGAGAGGCACCACTAAAATGTGAATGCTGTAGGAGGCAGCAGTAATTTTAGAAAAGGGTATTTTTAAAATAAGGATTCAATTTTGGGCATGTTAAATTTTTCCTTTTTGAAAAATACATTTTAAATTAAAATAGAATTTCCTCGTTTTCTCCCATCCCTTCCCTCCCTCCAGCACTTAGGTACCATCCCTCCAAACCCTCCTATGCCCCCTCCAATTGATAGTCTTTCTTTTATTATTACATATATATACATGTATGTATGTGTATGTACAAATATATAAATACAACCTGCTGTTGGACATGTTGCCGGTATAATTCCTAGTAGGAGAGATGATTTTAAAATGTAATTGAGGGGCCTGACATGATAGCTCATGCCTTTAATCCTAGTACTCAGGAGGCAGGCAGAGTTGTGTTAAAGAGTTGTAGGGGCTATATGTAGTGAGACCCTGGCTCAAAATGGAGAAAGGGTGAAAAAAGCCGGGTAGGAATGGTTCAAAAGAGAGTAGAAGTATCATCTAGGACATGTTCTTGCTTCAAAGATGAACTTGAGGCTAATAAAACTCTTAGGTATAATTTCTCCTTTAGGAAAACACGGAGGTTAGAGATAAGTGAGTAACTTGAAAGAAGCAAAAACAAGTGCCCACCAAGGGCTGGCTTCTTTTGTTCTTAGGCGTGGGCTCAGCCTAAGAACCTAATTAATGCCAGAGACAATTCACAGAAAAGCTTATATAATTTACATGGAGGGTCTTCAGAGACATGACCAAGGAATGATGTTTCTTAGACCACGGCTCAGTAAGCTTGTGCAAGAGTGGCTGAGAAAGGTAGTAAGGCCCTGGATTGTTGCTAAGAGACACAGTGAGCCTCCGGAGGTAAAGCCAGTAGAAAAGCTGGTCTAGTCAGGACCTGGAGCCCCAGGGAAGAAGGCTTAGTGTGAGAGTGACATCCCTCCCAAAGAATGCCTTTGTTTTGTCTGTAGGTGGTAGGCTTCACCCATGTTAGACACAGGTGCTTTTCCACAGAACCTTTTGTTTTGCTAATACCAGGCTAGCCAAAGCCTTGCTTACCTCCCTCAGTGTGAGATCATAGGCATATGTCAAAAAATAACAACAAATTTTTTTTTTTTTTTTTTTTTTAAAACTTTATTTATTTATTTGCCTTGGTGTTTGCCTGGAACTGGAACTACAGACAGTTGTTAGCTGCCATGTGGGTGCTGGGAATCGAACCCTGGTCCTCTGGAAGAGCAGACGGTGCTCTTAACCGCTGAGCCATCTCTCCAGCCCCCAACAAATTTTTTTTTCAGACTTGTTGCATGTAGGGAAAAGGCAGACCAAATGGTCCCATCTAAAGTTCTTGGAGTAATCAGTACACCAATTTTTTTAAGTGAGCAATTGAAGGCATCCACAATGAGTACAATTTCCTAAACGATTAGTGCTTGAACTAACTTGTTTTACAGTGTGGAGGAATTAACGGGACAAGATTAAAAGCATTTCTTAGCAGATGAAATTAGACAAAATATGCTTTAGACATTTGATGTAAACCAGATACAGGTAGCACACGCCCTCAATCCTAACACTTGGGAGACAGAGGCAGGCAGATCTCTGATTTTAAGGCTAGCCTGGTCTACAGAGCAGCAAAGACTACACCAAGAAAAACTCTGTCTCATAAAGATGAGGAGGAAAAAAAAAGACCCAACCAAAAAATTTTTTGTAACTTTTTTTCTTAATGTTGTCTGGACTGTTGTTTGACATTGGCTTCTCCCCTTAGCATCAGAGAAGACGCTTCTGAGTGACCAGCGGAAACGGCTGCTCCAAAAGTACAAGGAAGAAAAGGAGCTTAAGAAACTGAAGGAACAGCGAGAGAAAGCTAAGCACGGGGTGTTTAAAGTGGGTCTCTACAGACCTGATGCACCAGGCTTCCTCATCTCAGACCAGAGGAGTGGGAGAGCTGAACCCCAAAAGGTGCGTTAGTATGTTAACTTAAAACAGACAATTCCGGGGCTGGAGAGATGGCTCAGCGGTTAAGAGCACCGTCTGCTCTTCCAAAGGACCCGGGTTCGATTCCCAGCACCCACATGGCAACTAACAACTGTCTGTAGTTCCAGTTCCAGGCAAACACCAAGGCAAATAAATAAATAAATAAATAAAGTTTTTAAAGAAAATAGGGAAAGTTTTAAAAAAAAAAAAAAAAACAGGCAATTCCTCTAACTCTGGAAGGAAAAACAGCTACTTAAGGGAAAAGTTTAATTTTAAACTGAGATGTGAAATAAATTTTGTCTGTTTGTTTTGTTGTTTTTCTTTAATTGATCTTTTTTTGACTGTTTAAAGGCTGCTCCATATAACGGACGGATTACAAGATCAAAGGCCAAAGACCACGTGGAACACACTAAGGTATCATTGTATATAGATAATTGCTACTAAAATAACATAGTGTACCATTTTCCCCCTCAAAAATTTGTGATTTCATCTTAAACCTAAAATTAGATGCAAAGATAGTGATTTATTTACCTGGATCGAAAGTGTGAAAATTAATGGTGACTTAGAGCAGTTTCTGGCTAGCTGCCAAGGAAATTGTCGCTCACAGTATTCTTTCCATAAACCCCTCTCCCTGCAATCCATCCCAGACTTCATCTCCGTGCTGCTCTGTACCCACTGTGCTGCTCGCTACCATGCACTCCAAACTAACTGCATGAAATGAAGGTCAGAATGAGAAAAGCCCAGAGTGGCCTGACATACATTTCTGAGTCCTCTAAATGCAGCACCAGATGAAGACTTTGGGAGAGAATTATTAAGTATGCTAGGTGGGGAATGGGTGTCACTCTTTGCTGGGTGAGGAAGCTAAGTTTCATGTTTTTGATATACTGATGTCACTACCGTGTTTCTGTAACCTCTCCTGCCTCTGGGATAGTACAGTACAGAACAAAATTCTGAGTTTTTCTGGACATTACTGTTGGCCTAGTAGTAAAATCAGAACATAAACTGTGTAAGATGGAAACGGGCAATAATAGCCGGCAGTGAGTGATGTTTTAGTTGGAGCCAAACAGATCCAGGGAAACCTTACTGAGATGCTTATATGTGGGGTGTAGTCTTAAGGAAGTGGATGAACCCCAAGAAAAAACTTTCTGCCTAGGAGAAATTCAGAGGTTTTTTTCTTCTTTTTTTTTTTTTTTTTTTTTTTTTTTTTTTTTTTTTTTTTTTTTTTTTTTTTTTTTTTTTTTTTTTTTTTGCTGTTGTAATTTGTCCCGTGTCGTGTTACCCCCACCCCCATGTTGGGAATCACAGAGGCCAAGGGTCTGAGCAGGTTAGGCATGTTCTGTGCAGCTGAGCTACCTGCCTCTGATTCCTGAGTGCTGGGATTAAAAGCATGTTGCATGTTACAGCATGGTTTTTTTTGTTTGTTTTGTTTTTGTTTTTTGAGATAGGGTTTCATGAAGCCAGACTCGGTGAATCTTCCTATTGGTTCAGGTGGTCTCTACCTGCTGATTCTTTTGAGATCAACTTGCAGATTAAAAGTGTGTTTTGATTTATTATACAGTTAAATAACAATGTACCTAATTCTCTTCACAGGTTGACAGTAGGAATGTTCTTCAGCCAACACGATCTGGCCAAAAACAAACTTCTGAAAAGAAAACTTTGGACAAAGAGAAGAAAGGTAGGAACATTAGCAATAATGATGAACATGGTACGGCCACAGGAATAACTTATGAATGACAGAAACCATCTGATTTTATTTATCTGAGATTGTTTTTCCCAGGTGTGCAGCCTGTGATGTCATCAGGAAAAGTGACTGGATCAGGTGCTACTCAGAGGCCCAAGCAGATGGCCCAAGCAATCTGTTCTGCCACAAGAAAGCCAGTCACAAGAGTTGCTGGTGGTAAGAGACTGAATACACACACAGAAATACACTTTATAAAGAACACGAAAGGTTCACAAAAGATCATGACCCTGAAAAATAGTGTATTAATAAACAAAAAGTATTCTAAACAGATACTGAGGTATCAAATTGGTAATGGAGTCATGGGTGAGGGCTGTGTGATTAGTGATTGGGTATCTTCCTTTGAAACACGAATTCTAGTTGGGATTTAATGAAAACTCAGGCAGATATTGGGGGAAAAGCTGGAATATCAGAGAGAAGAAACAGATCATAGTCAGATCTCATCCAGATAACTCAGGGTAAAAGCTATCTTCTAGTTCCCTCAGCCTGGCTCCTGGTCGCTTCTAGAGTAAATCTCTGTCTTCCTGTGCCTCCTTAAATACCTTCTTTGCTCAGTTTCACTTCCAGGTTCAACTCTGCATCATATTTTAGAGTTAAGATTAAAGGTGTGAGCTACTACTGTTTGATAGTTAGGCCTTGAACTCACAGAAACACAGATCTGTCTCTGGAGTTAATGGGATTATGAGATTGAAGGCGTAGGTCACCACTCCTGGCTGAGTTACTACTCTCCGACCCTCCTGGTTTGACTGTGGGTAGATTTGTTCTGATATTCCAGACTGGCTTTTATTAAATATAAATTATATCACCACACTCCTTAGTTACTCCTCACCTTGCAATTTGAGGTACAGTTCCTGACCCTGGAGCTTGCCCATTAGCTAGACTGACATCCAGCACTGACAGATAATACTGCAACATGCAGCTTTTACAGGAGTCTTGGGACCCAGACTCAGGTCCTTGTGTTAAAGTCAGCACTTTGCCAACAGAACTACTGCTCCAGACTTTTTTTGTTGTTGTTGGCTTCTTTTTTCTTTTGTTTTTGAGATTTATTTCTAACTTATATGTGTGGGTTTTACCTGCATGCATGTCTGTATACCACATGTGTGCCCACAGGGGCCAGAAGAGGTCATCTTATCTCTTGGAACTGGAGTTCAAATGGTGGTAACTTCCATGTAGTGTTGGAAGTCACCCTCTGAAGAGCAGGCAGTGTTCTTAACTACTGAGCCCCCTCTCAGCCACCAGACTGGTTTTCTGAGACAAAGTCTCATCAATTAGCTGAGGCTTGCCTGCACTCAGGAACCTGTTGCTTCCGGCGTCCAAGGAAGTTCTGAATTTACAGGGTGCCCAGCTGTTTTGGTCAGTTGGTTGGTTGGTTTTACTCTTGGCAGTTAGATTTGTTGGTTCTGTTTTCTTTTTTATAAATAGTACGTATTTGATAATCAGAAAGAAAGGAAACATACCTTTATTTTGTATCTGACAGAGAATTTCATTGTTTTTGCCCCTTTTAGTATGACTTGTAATCATAAGAGTTGAAGATATATATTCCTATTTGTCTTTCTTTAAACTCTACAAATGCTCTAATACTTTAAAGTAGCATTGCCTGTCTGTTTTAAGATGGATATCTTACTTCATTTTTTATTTTAGAGACTGAATCCAAAAGAGTGACAGCAGGTAGAGGAAAGCCTGCCAGGAAGGTGGAAGCCAAGCCTGACCAGGTAGAGTATGGGGTCTGCTTATTTCTAAAAGCCTTGATACCTCGTTGCTCCTTCATGGCTGAAATGAATCATGTGACTGCTTCAGAGTGTGCAGCTATACACATGCTGAGTCCTGACCAGAAGGATTCAGCATGAGGACTTACTGGTCCTGCTCATGTCTTACTCCAACCCTGAATTTTATAAGTAGAGAAGCCGTAAGAAAATGGAGAGTAGAAAAACACAGCTGGACCTGTTTTGTAAGATCTAGTTATAGAGTGAGATTTTCCGATTTGGATTCAGCTAGAGCAGGCCATTGTCTATGCTTCCAATAGCTGGATAATTCCAGTTTACTTTCCCATCTCTAACAGAATTTCTAGACAAGTTGTTAAGAATTCAATAAGCTAGGGTTTCTAACAGCACCTCAAAAAACAGGGCCTGGGCCTGCAAGACGGCTCAGCAGCATGTGCCGGTGCCTGCTGCCAAGCCTGGTGACCCCAACCGAGCCCCCAACTCACACGTGGAAGGGGAGAACCGACTACTCCTGCAGGAGGGCCCCGACATCCACAGAAACTAAAAAAGAAAACACAATGTTTAGTCTCTTGGCTGAAGAGTAAGAAACCTGCCTAGAGCCTTACTGAATGTCAACTATAAATTTTCCAGGGAAGGGAATGAAGAGTGAATCTTTTTAGCCAACTGGACTGTAAGATTTATTTTGTGTGTGTGTCTGGGGGAGGGTGGCCAGCTGGCAAACCTGATGACCTGAGTTTGATTCTGGGACCCCTCAGCAGGGTGGAAAAGAACCGACATCTGAAAGTTGTGTTCTGGTCTCCACTCATGTCATGGTGTGCACACTCCAAATACACACACATGTATTTAAAAATTATTATCCCTCTGGTTTTTACATTCACTGACACATGGGCCTTTGAGATTTTCATCCAGGTTGAGTTTGAGTTCAGATCTCATTAATAAGTCAAAAACTTTTTAAAAAAATCTCTGAATATCAAATAACAACTAGACTGACTTGGAAAAATATGCTTTGTATTCTATTGCTTGATCTCCTTATATCACTAAAAACTATTATTCTGTGGTAAGATTACTTACAGTCTAAATTTTTAAAAATTTTTTTATGTGTATGGGTGTCTTGCTTGCATATCTGTCTTGTGGCACTTTGTACCTGGTACCTGAGAAGGCTAGAAGAGAATGTTAGATCTCTCGGGACTGGAGTTACATGGGTTGTGAGCCTCCATGTGGGAGCTGGGAATTGAACCCAGGTCCTCTGAAGAACGCCAGTATTCTTAAGCACAGAGCCATTGATCTAGTCCCCACAGTCTTGAGTTACTTATTTATTTGTTTATTTGTAATTCTCTAGAATAGGAGTTATTCAATAGATGGCTAGATTTCACCTTCTAAAAGCCTTGCAATAATCCATGTAATTTTGATTAAAGTTGCTGGAGAAATGCCTCAGAGGTTAAGAACATTGGCTGCTTTCAGAGGTCCTGAGTTCAATTCCCAGCAACCACATGGTGGCTCCCAACCATCTATGATGGGATCTGGTGCCTTCTGGCCTATAGGCACACATGCAGGCAGAACACTGTGTACATAATAAATATGCAAATCTTTTAAAAAGTGTATTTTGTTATTTGGGTTTTTCCATTTTAGTTTTAAATTATGCATGTGGATGCTCTCTTGCTACCTTTTCCTGTTGCTATGATAAAATACCTGACCAAGCTACCTAAGGAGGAAAAGGGCCATTTTGGCTCCTAGTTCGAGGATGTAGTCTATCATAGCTGTAGTTGGTCACACGTCAGCAGCAGCAGCTAGGAAACAGGAATGAATGCTTGTGCTCTGCTCAAATCTTCCTCTTTGATTCTTTTGACCAGAATTGGCTGCACACGAGGAGGCTGGGTCTTCCAGTCTTACTTATGCGGACCTCGCTCTCAGGGGAGGGGCCAGAAGTTGAATTTGTTGATCAGTAGAAGCCATCCCATTGTCATACTTGTTTATTGCAGCTGCTGTTATTTGAGCATTTCTGCTCTAATGATTGGGTGTGTTCTTGGAAAAGAAATTTCAACTCTGTTCTGCTTATTTCTAGGTCATTCCCTCTAAAGTTAACAGTGAAGGAAAGAGTGTGTATCCACAGACTGGTGTGAACCGTGGAGCATGTGGTGTGGACCTGGGTGGAGCCTTCCCAGAGACGGAGAGTTTGCCTAAGCCAGTTCCTGCAAAAGCAAAAGGAAGGGTTTCCTTTGCACCTCTGCACTGTGTGTTTCAGCCACCGAGTGGTCTGAAGCCTTATCAAGTGCCACCCATGGGTCATAGCAGTGACAGCGCTTTCTTGACACCCAGTTGTGACTGGAACCCTTCAAAGCCAGAAGTGTAAGATATAACTCTAAGCACACACAAATACTAATACACAAATAATCTTAATATTAAGTACCTTACTAAAGGGAGTAACATACCTGTCTTACATTTCTACCTTTTTTCTGACTTTTTCTATACTCTTTAGTCAGTAAAGTGTGCTATGAGTCACACACAAAAAAGTTCTTTTGAGAAAAGTTCTTCAGACTTTTTATGAAGTAATAC
Organism: Sigmodon hispidus; assembly: GCA_004025045.1. Classification (NCBI taxonomy): domain Eukaryota; kingdom Metazoa; phylum Chordata; class Mammalia; order Rodentia; family Cricetidae; genus Sigmodon; species Sigmodon hispidus. The sequence continues at coordinate 30,135 of PVIH01016195.1, read as the reverse complement.
CTTTGATAGTTTTGATATTTTCTATGAATTGTTTTCACCATAAACATGTTGGTTTTGCTTTTAAATAGGTGACTTAATTATAACCCTTAAATAATATTTACTTAATTTCTTTGTTTTATAAAGATCTATTTTTATGTCTTTGAGTGTTTTGCATTCATGTAAAGTAAGTGCCCCACGTGTATGCAGTGCCTGTAGATGGCCCTGTAGTTAACAGATGTTGTGATTAGTCATGGGTTTTGGGAACTGAACTCATTCTCTTCTAGAACTGCAAGTGCCTATGAGTGGAGCGATTCTCCAGCCCCTTAGGTTTTTGTTTGTTGTTTTGTACTGTTTTGGTTTTGTTGGGGCTGAGTTAGCAGCTCACTTTGTGGCCTAAGCAGCCTTGGCTCCCTCGTCCTGGGAATGTGAGCATTTATCATCAAACCTGCCTTGAAACAATTTCTTTAAATAAATCTTGCCTGCTGTTTGGTTTGTTTGTTTTTTTTAGAAAATTATTTGGTGATTTTTAGTTATGTATATCTGTGTGTGTGCGTGTGAGCACGAATGCTTGTGTACATCTGTGCTGGTTCCTTCTGAGGCCAGAGGCATCAGATCTCCCTAGAGTTGGAGTCTAGACAGTTGGGAGCCATCTGATGGGTGCTGAGAACTGAACTTGGGCCCCCTGTAAGCAGTGTGTTCCCCTAACCTATGACGTTTTCTAGCCATGCCTGTCTTCCCGGCTCCCTCCATCTCAAAAAACTACCTCTGCAAACAAGAAAGTTTGTAAAATGGGAAAGGGGGAGAGGTCAGTTAGAATCCTCTGAAGAAAAGGCGAGGTTTGCTTGTGAAGACTTATGGCCTCACATTATTAGATTATTCAGCAGCACGATGGCTGTTGGTTTTTTTTTTTTTTATTGGTTTGTTTGTTAAGTCTTCCATTAAGAGTTTCAACATCTTTGAATCTTACTGTAATTAGTTTAATAAAGATGCCTATTCTCACTGTTGATTAAAATTATCCTGCCCAGAATAAGCATTTTTAAAGATACATATCAAGGCTGCCTGGTACTTGTCTACAGCCATCCATTGAGGGGGATTGAGAGTGTGAGGCCAGCCTTCCCATTTCCTAGCAAGATAGCATATCAAAACCAAACAAAAAACCCAAACAGTGGCTTTGATCCCAGCTTCCATGGGTGTCTAGTGCCCCCCCACACCCAGTGCTGGGATTAAGGGTGTGTATACCATACTCAGATAAAAATTTATTGAATAAAAGCTACTCTGTGTGAGTTACATAATGAGGCCTATTGTCAAACAAAAAACATTTCCACTTTATCCTATGGGTTGTTGTTTTTTTTTTTTTTTTTTTTTTTTAAGCAATACCTCCAAATCCTTCGGTTGTGTATGTGTGTACTTTTTATTTTTTGTGAAGTATATTTTTCGCTGTTATCTTTAGCACTACAAGTCAAGATGCAGCAGATGAAATCTTGGCACAGAAATCAGTAACTTGCTCTACCAGCGCTGTGCAGCCAGAACCAAATAAGTTACAGAGGGCTGTGGATTCTCCAGCAGTCCATAGTGAAGGTACAGTCTTTTCACCATGTGCTTCAGAGGTGTGACCAGGGCCAGGACACAGTCCTTAGTTTGGGGAAGGAGCGGCATGTGGGTGGGGCAGGGCTGGAAGGCAGCACTGGGGATGTGGGGACACTACAATGGCCTGTCTCAGGCCCCGGAGAGGCCATTTCAGAAATGGAGCGTGCTTGAAGAATAATTTCAAAGTTGAACATTGATAAAAGCAGGCGCATTTTGAGTAATATCTTGTGAGGACTGTCATTTTAGGAATTGCCCTTTAAATTAATGAGTAATGGCTTTCTCTCACATCACAGAACATGGCTTACATCAAGAGGAAGTATCTACTACAAATTCCAGTAGCCCTTCAGTGGAAGGAGTTACATCACTTGAAGCAGGTGACGGTCAGGTGTCTCAGCCACAGCACGATGTGCCATACTTCAGGTTTGTCTGTTATTACCGTGACAGTCTGCATTTGTGTGTAGACATTAAAACCCAAATTAAAGTGTTTAATTCTATGCATAAACATTTAATATGGTAAGTGGGGAGGAGCTGGCTTTGGGCGATTTTTACTTTGCAGTTTTAACTCTTCTGATAGCTGGGACATAACAAGGTTTCTATTCCATAGGTAGGCAGATAGTGAGGGAGCTGGCCTTCCCAGCCCCATAGTCTGACCCTTCCATGCAGGTGAATATTTTGAGAGGTACATAATGAATTTGAGGACAAATAGAGACCTTTTGTGTTTTGAAAATATGAAAGTACTCTTACACAGTACATTGTTTTCATGTAGTGGCAAATGTTGATGACATTGTATTTTGGTGCCTGAAGAACTCTGTCTTGTGGGTGTGATATATACTTGGCCTGCTCTGTGGAGGCTCATTTAGTCGGCTCAGTTGGTGGGTATAAACAGGGTTCCGCTGTTCATGAGGCCAACGCTGAAAAGGGAAAGCATCTTCCACATGGGGCTGACAGTGTGAGCTGATAGTACACTTCCTAGCACCCATGAAGCCCAGGGTTTGATCTCAGAACTGAGTCCTGACATCGGCCATCAAGACCAGCCTGGCTAGATGAGAGCTCGCCTTTTTTTTTTTTTTTTTTTTTTTTTCCCTTAATCCACTTTCATCAAATTTACCTTCAACATCCTTCTTGAAGTCTTCCCAGTCCACACCACCACCGAGTTTTGTTCTTGTTTCTAGTCACCCTTGTACTGTTGTGCTGTCCATATACTCCTGGGTGCTGGGATGAAAGGTGTGAGTCTCCATACCCAACCTTTTAATTAATTAATTTTAATTTTGGTATTTTAAGGCAGGTTTTCTTTGCTAGCCCTAGCTTTCCTGGAACTCACTATGTAGACCAGCCTGACCTTGAATTTGTGGATTCACCTGCTTTTGCCTCCATGTGGGGTTAAAGGAATGCCTGGTCCTTTAATTTCTTTTTAAGACAGTCTCAAGTAGCCCAGACTTTCCTGAAACTGGATGTTCCTGCATCAGCCTCCTGACTAGTGGGTTGTGCAGGCATCTACCACCCCACTCTAGTATTTTTTGGTATATCTTTGTGACTGATTTATTTTACTTAGCATAGTGTCCTTAAGATGGATCTGTGTTGTTAGAATCAGTCATATATAATCATACACACACACACACACACACACACACACACACACACACACTTACACACACTGCTCTTTTTGGATTGGGATCTTAATGTATATTCCTAATTGGCATGGACCAGACTGGCCTCCAGCTCATGGGCAGTCCTCCTTTGTATGCCTAACATGGCTGAGACTGCAGGTGTAAGCCCTATGCCCAGTTTCCCTTTCTCAGGGTTGAATAGTATTGGGGGGGGGGGTTACGTGTCTGGAGAGATAGCTCAGCCATTAAGGGTACTTTGCTGCTCTTAAAGAGGAGTTTGGCTTCAGGCACGCATGTGGCAGCCCACAACCAGCTGTCCCTCCAGCTCCAGGGAATCCAGCGCCTTCTCCTGTCTTCCAAGGACACTGTATACACATGGTACACTTACATGCATGGAGACAAAACACTCGTACACTTAAAAGTAAATACATCTTTTCTTTTTAAAAAATTTTATTTATATTTTATGTATGAGTGTGTGTGTACACTTACATGCCAGAAGAGAGCATCAGATATATTATAGATGGTTGTGAGCCAGCATGTGGTTGCTGGCATTTGAACTTAGGACCTCTGGGAAAGCAGCCAATGCTCTTAACCTTTGAGCTATCTCTTCAGCCCAAAAGAAAATAAATGTTAAGTGGTACTCCATACTCACATTTTGCCTGTCTATGTATCGGTCATTTACATTTCTGTTGTTTTGTTTGTGTTGTTGTTTGTGACAGTCATGTTATATTCTCCTGATTGCCCTAAACTCACTATATGAGCCCAGAACCTGACTGGCCCAGAACTCACTTCTATAGCCGTCTCCAGTCTAGATTGGTCCTCCTGTCTCTGAATCTGGCCACCACACCCTGCCAGAAGGACATTTGGCTTACTTCCATTTTAGTGATTAGAATTGCTGTGAACATGATTGTACAAATATGTCTTTGATGTTTGACATATTTGATGTCATTGATGTATATCTAGATGTATCTAGATGTAGGTTTGCTGGATCATAGTATAACTTGATTTCTCTGCACTCTGGGATGTCTGCATTAATACAGATTGACCTCCTAGGCCTGGATCTCTCAGCCTTAGTATTATTCACATTTTAGATTGTGTACTTTTTGTTTGGGGACTGTTCTGTACATTATCAGGTGCTTGGAGCATCACTAGTTTATAGTGATAATAAAAAATGTCTCTAGTCAGGCTCAGTGACACATAAAGTACCAGCAGAGGGTGGCAGAAGTTAAGAGAATCTGAGTTCAAGGCCAGCCAGGGCTCTATAGTGACACCTTGTCTTAAGAAAAGTCTCTGAACATAAACAGATGTTCTCTGAGGAGCAAAATTAACCCAAATAAGAAATACTATCTAAGACTGGAGAGATAGCTCAGAGATTAAGAGCATTGACTGCTCTTCTAGAGATCCTAAGTTCAGTTGCCAGCAACCACATGGTGACTCACAACCATCTGTAATGAGATCTGGTGCCCTCTTCTGGCATTCAGGCATGCAGGCAGAACATTGTATACATAATGAGTAAATCCTTTTTAAAAGAGAAAGAAATACTATCTGATGGTTAGATTTTTGTAAGGCCCTATTACCTTGTGGAATGGGTTTGTCGTTTGTTTGTTTCTGGCCTTGTTTTCTGAGACAGTGTCTTGTAGCCTTGGCTGGCTGGAACTCACTGTGTGGACCATGCTGGCCTTTACTTACTCTTCCAACCTCTGCCTCCTCAGTACTAGACTGCAGCTGTGCATTGCTGCACCTAAGTGAAGGCCTCATAACTTTAGCCATAGATTCTGCAGGTTTTATCTTCAACTTGCTTTTGGCAGTGCTTAGAATGTCTTACAAACCAAGAGATGTTGAACTCAGCCTCTGAGCAAAGAATAGAACAAATCAGAAATGGTAGCTGGAAAACTGGGCCTTGGCATCATCCATCCAATGCAAAGTTTAGGTATAGGAGAATGGACATACACAAGGTATATGATAGGATATTTGTCTCTTGTGAGTTTTAGTATATTATAGTTTATACACATAGAGTTTTCAAAATGACCATTTTGCCTATATTTTGTACCTTTGTTTTAAACTGTTTTAGTCTTGTATGCTAAAGTGTCATAATGGTAAGTCTGAACTAAGATGAGCACACATGTATAACTAAAATGGATATTATAATTTTAGAAAAATCCTCCAGTCAGAAACTGACAAATTAACCTCACACTGCCTAGAGTGGGAAAAGAAGCTGGAACTGGACATTCCTGATGATGGTGAGGAAAATTCTTAGTGTTGTTTTGTTATTGTTGTTACCATTACATCATTTTGCACTGGCTGGCTTGGAGCTCACTTTGTAATTGAAGGTGACTTTGAACCTTGGTCATCTTATCTCACCTCAAGGGCTGGGCTTACAGGTGTGTCCAGACACACCTGACAATAAAAATGATTGTTGTGTACCAAGTTTTCTTATTTTGTAGTAGTAGTAGAGATTGAACCCAGGATGTATGTTTGTGCTAAGCAAGTGCTTGACTAGAGAGCTATATCCATAGCCCTTATTTCTTTCAGAACTAAACATCTAGTATTGAACTCTAGAGTTTCAGTATTACTCAAATGCCAAGATTGTTCAACATATATCCCCTAATATCTCTATGCTTGTGTATTTTTTAATGTGACCCTGTATACAGTAGTGTTAGTCTTGTATTTTTTAATTAAATATGGACTCTGAATAACAATTATGTAAATTATCATAAAAAAATTTGGCAAAAAGTTACCAGTGTGAGTTCCCGGGACACTTATATACCTTGACTTATTTGAGGTTGAATTCTCCTAAAATACTGGAGAAAGGGAACGATATCTGTTGTGCAGCTATGTGTAATTGAGGAGAAACACTGCTCAGTGTTACTGGTACCTGAAGCAAGGAGTGTTTGTGGCAAGGTTTTCTGGATGGTTATTTTTTGTTATTTTAGAATTTAATTCTGTATGCTCTAGGGATTAGAGATTCAGTCTCAGGTGGCTGGCTTGCTATAAAAACTGTTTCATTTCTTCCTCAGCTAAAGATCTTATTCGCACAGCAGTTGGTCAAACAAGACTCCTTATTATGGAAAGATTCAAACAGTTTGAAGGACTGGTGGATAACTGTGAATATAAACGTGGTGAAAAGGAGACCACATGTTCAGATCTGGATGGATTTTGGGATATGGTTCATTTTCAGGTATGTGTTGAGTGTTTTCTAAATTTGCTCTTAACAATGTTAAAATGGGATAATAGTTGTTTAGCTGCTTATGATATAATACATGAGCTATGAGGATGCCTCATGTAAGCTGCACCGTCATCTCCCCATGTTGTCAAGTAGTCTGTGATAATGCTACGTGTGAGGAATGAGGTTGATGGGATGAACTTGTCCTTTATTAACAGGTAGATGATGTAAAGCAAAAATTCACCAACCTGATCAAGCTAGAGGAAGCTGGATGGAAAAACAGTTATAATCCAAGCAAAAAAGTCCTCCGGGTAGGTTTGTACATTTTCTACCAACATTTCTAGCATAGATTCTTCTCTGGTTTTTTGTTTTTAAAAATACATTTATTTATGTGGGCCAGTGGGTTTGGCCTAATTGTGCCACGGAGTACATGTGGAGGTCAGAGGACCATTTGGAGTAGTCATTGGTTTTTTACTTCTACCATAGAAGTTTTGAAAATATTTAGTTTTGGGTTTCTTGTTTCACAAACTAAATTTTATATATTGCTTATTACATTCTGATTGCCTTTGTGGGGAAAAGCAAGGATATAGTCAACAGGAAGTGTGAGATGTTTACTTCTAAAGAGAAGGAAGTAAGAGATAGAACTGGGATGCCTAGGTGACTCATGTTCCTAGATAGTGGGTGGATGTTCTGAAAGCTATGTCTACATGGACACGTGTGGTTTAGCACACTCACTCGTAATACCAGCTCTTGGGAGGCTGTGGCAGAATGATTACCATGAGTTCAAGGCCAACAGGACAGTTTTAGGATAGCCAGGGTTACATAGCAAGACTGTGTTTTACAAAACAGAACAGTCCTCCTATATTTATATATTTCTTTGTAATTGCAATAGCAGAAGATAATTCATGATTTGTTTATGCTAAGTTTCAAGTAGTCCCATATTTAAGCAGTCCATTTAGGGAGGTGCTTTATCCAAAATTTATGGTTGAAAAAAATCTAAGACTCAGGCTGGAGAGATGGCTCAGTGGTTAAGAGCACCGTCTGCTCTTCCAGAGGACCCGGGTTCGATTCCCAGTACCCACATAGCAGCTAACAACTGTCTGTAGTTCCAGTTCCAGGCAAACACCAAGGCAAATAAATAAAAGAAGTTTAAAAAAAAAAAAATCTAAGACTCTGAAAGATTAAATCATTTGCTCAAGGTGGTGCTGGATGTTGTCTTTGTTCCAGGCTTTCGCATTCCATAGTCTTTACTGGGTAGAGTACACCCTCACTGCTGACAGGCTTATATGCCTTTGGTGTGACAGACTGTAGGATGATAAGATTTTATGTATTTCTCCTGTGCTGTACTTAAAAGAGGTTTTCTACTTTTCCTGTAAAGCACACCTTGTCACTCTAATAAGAGTCCATTTAGGGAGGTAAAATCCCTTGTTGCCCCCCACACACACACACACAGTGGCTCACAATGGTCTATAAGCCCTAGGGGTTGATGTTCTCTTCTGGACTCTGGGGCCACCTGCACTCACATGTACATTTTCATATACACATATGTATACATACTTTAAGATCTTTTTTAAAGTCCATTTTTCTTATGCTTCAAATGGACATTTGCCTTTTTAAATGATCAGTTTTCCCCATGATGTTAGGACACTTTGTTTATAAACTCAGACTGATACTTACAGTGTGTTGTGCAAAACCTCTTCTGAATTCCTTCTTAGCAGCACTAAGTGTTAAAAGAATTAAAAGAAGTTTTATTTCCTCCCATTGAAGTTTTACTACAAGGATCTGAGGGGAATGATTAGATGGCTGAATAAACTTTAAATTTTCTGCATAATAAGGTACTAGCAGGATGATAAAGGTTTTTTGAGATGGCCTTCACTGTGTATCCCAGCCTGAACTCAAGCAGGAAATCTTTTTGTCTCAACTTCCAAGGTTATAGGCTTGTACTACTCCAACTATTTGTGACTGTATCATTGTAAGAGTTGTAATTCCGTCTGTGATCACCAGATGTCTCTCTCCTACTTTGTTTTAGGCTACAGATTTTGGTTGGTTGGGGAGACCTTTATAATCCTGGGATCAGACCAGGGCAGTAGGTACTGTAGACAGGTGCTTTATGTTTCAGCTATACACAAGACCCTAAAGGCTCCTGTTAGTCAATCTCTTATCTATACTTTCATGATCTACCTTTAACCCTTACACATTTCTCTCTCAGTTTGTCATTTTTTTTTTTTCAAAAAAAAGTTTTTTTATGTGAACTGGTGTTTTGCCTGCACGTATAACTGTGTAAGGGTGTCAGATCTTAGAATTACAGACAGTTGTTAGCTGCCATGTGGATGCTGGGAATTGAACTCAGGTCCTCTGGAAGAACAGTCAGTGCTCCTAACTGCTGAGCCATCTCTCCAGCCCATCAGTCTTATTTTTTTTTTCTTCTCCTCCTCCTTCACATGTGTTCAAGATCTAACCTTGATTACACTGAAACCAACCAGCTTGCCTCTTCTATCTCTCCTGCCCCATTCCTGTGCAGCTGAACCTGCTTCTTGGTGTCCCAAATCTGTATGACATATAAGTTATTGCTCAAGTTCAGATTCTGCACATCTCTGTCCCAGAGTAGCTGTAGTAAAACCATTTCTGTGAACTGTTTTCCTGTCTCAGAAGAACGGCCTTGCCGCCTTGCCACGCCATCAGATGTATGTCCTATAGTTCTGTGGGTTGGGACCAGGTCTCTCTAGTCTACACTATGTGATTCTCTTCCTTTAGCCTCATAAATGCTCAGATTATAGAAGCCAGCCACCACTCCTGGGTTTCTGCTTCCATATTCATATTTTTTCTCTCTCTCTGAATGTTTTACTTAGCATGCATGTGTATGTACCATGTGCATGCCTGTAGATTTCCTGGAATTCAGGTTATGGATGGTTGGGAACCATTAGTGGATGCTGGGAATCAAACTCCAGTCCTCTGGAAGAGCAACAAATGTTCTTAACCGACCCCACTCTCCAGCTTTTCTACCTTATGTACTTTTTCTACTGGTTACTACACATAACCAGTACATTTTTAGGTCCTCTCAATTTTACTCAAATATTTTTTATTACTGCTCTAGAGGCGGTGGAACATGGGAGAATGAAATCAGTAGAAGAGGCCGATTATCAGAGCTTTAAACAGCTCATTCTCTGAGGGTTAAGGAAGACCACATGAGGAAACATAATTTTCTATAGGGGCAAATAAAGGATACTGTAAACATTTAGTTGACTAACAATAATGAGTCATCTGAGGGAAACTCACTCCTGTCTGCTACATCTGGGAGGAGCATGAAACACATTCCAGGAGCAAGTCCATGTTCTGGGAAACCAAGGTCACAGGAGTGTTTTGGAATGTTCTCACAAGCATTCAGAATTTTCCTTACTCCAGTCCTGGACTGTATTCCAACAGTTTTTTTTCCTGGTTGTTTGTTTATTTTGTTTTTAGACAGGGAAGTTCTGGACCATCTTGTAGTACATAGTGAGATTCTTAACCACAACAAAAATTGAATTATTTTGTGTGTGTGTGTGTGTGTGTGTTAAAAAAAAAAAAAGAAAGAAAGAAAGAAAAATACCAACAAGGTGTGTCTTAGTGAAGAGCCACCATAACCAAGGCAACTCATTTAATTAGGGGCATGCTTACACCCTTAGAAGGTCAGTCCATGATCATTATGGAAGGAAGCAGATTTACAAGGTGCTAGGGCAGTAGCTGAGAGAGAGCTTTACCATCCATAGGCCACAGGAAGAGAGAGAAAGAGGGTGCAGTGTGGGTTTATGAAACAGGAAAGCTCCCAACCCCCAGTGGCACACCTCTTCCAACACAGTTATCTTTGCTTCAGTTCTGCTCAGATAAATACACTAACAGGGGACCAACTGTTCATGTGTATGAACCTGCCTGGGTCATTTTCATTCAAACTGTCATACTACACAAGGTGATATACTGAGTAGGTATGGAGATGGGGCTCCTGAGGTGGGTATGCATTCAAGATCAGCTGGGATAACTTAGTGAGACCCTGTCTCAAAGTAAGTGAAAAGAGGTAATGACTTACTTCTGTGGTAGAAAGATTTCCTGCCATGTACAGGGTTCAGTTCTCAGTACCAAAGTAACAGGAAGACATGTCTTAGTTAGAGTTTCTATTGCTATGAAGCGGTGCATGGCCATGCCAACTCTTAGAAAGAAAAACATTCATTTGGGGTAGCTTACATTTTTTAGAGATCTAGTCCATTATCATCATGATGCAACATGGTGGCATGCAGGCAGACATGGTGCTGAAGAAGTAGCTGAGAATCCTATGCCCTGGCCGGCAACAGGAAGAGAGGTCTGAGACAGAGTATGACTTGAGTAGATAGAAGACGTCAAAGCCTACCCCCACAAAGACACATTTCCTCCAAGAAGACCACACCCACTCCAACAAAGCCACACCTCCTAATGGTGTCACTCCCTATGAGCTCATGGGGGCCAAATCACAGATGGTAATGTCCAATCCTCAGTACGGAAGGACCGGGAAAAGGAAGGTGATGTCACTTTTAATTACTACTATTTCTCTTTGCAGAAAAAAGTTGTGCCTGCTAAAACAAGCAAAGCAAAGCAGGATGATGATGGAAGAATGGCTGCTAGACATCGTCTGGCTGCCATAAAGAATGCAATGAAAGAGAGACTGAAGCAGGAAGAGCATGCGCATGAGGCAGCTGCAGAAACACCAAAAGAAGTCGACAAAATAGTGTTTGATGCTGGCTTTTTCAGAATTGAGAGTCCTGTTAAATCGTTTTCAGGTTTGTATTTATGCAGAGACTTAAGAGATATATTTGGGCCAAATGAGGCTTATGTAAAAGATGAAAAATTATTTTCACACAAAAAGACGAAAGTGTACCAATTTCTAGAAAACAGACTGTGCTAGCAAGCTCACATGCAAATCACATTTTGAGAGGCGTGATCAGATTGGTTTGTGCATGTTCTATCTTTTATGATCATGTTTATGCTTTCTAAGTGATCCCATAGTTGCTGCTGATATGTAATCCCTCAGTCTGTAAGGTCCCATGACAAGTTAAATTAGATGCAAAAAAACTGGACCTGTGCTTTACACCTGCCTCAGCTGCCTCTCTGCACATGAAAGACGAGGAGGTAACTGAGCTACATCACTGCATTTCCTTTACTCTTTTATTGGGATTCTTGAGATCAAATTCAGCTTTACATAAGCTAGGCAAGCACGTGTCCATTGAGTGATAGCCTCCCTTTATGAAATTCTCTTTTGAGACAAGGTCTGGTTATGTTTCCCAGGCTGTCCTTGAACTCATGAAGACCTGGCACTTGCTCTAAACCTCCTGCCTTCGCCTCTGGAGAGTCTGGGTGTCAGGCTTGTACCACCATCTCCCCCTTCACGTCACTGTCTTTAATGTTTTTCTGTATGCTGCTTCCTCACTCCATGAGATCATTCTCTTGCCTCTTGCTAGGGCTATATGATTCTGGCACCAGCCATTCAAGTGCCATATGGAGGAAAGCTGGGTGTCTCCACAACTTATTTGTAAATATTCACTTGTTTTATCTGGTAACTATAGCAGGATAGAGCCTGTGTCTCAACTGCCCAGGAAATACTCTGTTGTACAAAATAATCAAAGGAACTTGTTATTCTTCAAACTGGGATTTTGTTTTTGTTTTGTTTGAATATTGAAGGCAGTCTTTCTCTGTAGCCTGGCTGTCCTGGATTTCACTGTTTATACCAGACTGGCTTTGAGTGCACAGTGGTCCAGCCTCTGCCTCCCAAGTGCTGGGATTAAAAGTCTGTGCCACCACACGCCCTTTCCTTGGCGTTAGTTAAGGACTAACTCACTTGCTAATTTCATTATACTTTGTTTTTTTTGCCTTGGTGTTTGCCTGGAACTGGAACTACAGATAGTTGTTAGCTGCCATGTGGGTGCTGGGAATCGAACCCGGGTCCTCTGGAAGAGCAGACGGTGCTCTTAACCGCTGAGCCATCTCTCCAGCCCCTCATTATACTTTGTAAAATATTCTTACTGTTGTCTCTTCCTGTCAGGATTGCAGCTCTTTCTAATTAAGTTAGTGTTTTATGTAGCTGGATGCCTTTCCTGCCTGTTTGCACATGTGTGTGCCTAGTACCTGCAGAAGCCCAAAGTGGGCATCAGATCTCCAGGACTTGGAGTGATAGCTATTATGAAGCACCATGGGGTGCTGGGAATCAAACCTGGGTCCTCTAGAAGAGCAGCTAGTGTTCTTAACTGCTGAATCATCTCTCCAGCCCATAAGTCGAACCTTTAAGACCAGTTCTAAAATTATAGGCCTGGGGTATGGAAGTGAAGCATAGTCTAAGTGATAATTCTCTTTATTCAGAGAAAGTTCCTGGCACTTGTCTTAACAAATGTTGACAAGAGAAGGCTGAGTTTGTGGATTTGCATTGCCTTTTTGAACAACAACAGAATGAATGAATGAGAAGACTTTTGCTATGGAGGCTATTTTTTCTTTTTCTAGCAGTTTCTTCTGAACGTCGTTCTCGGAGATTTGGGCCACCAATGTCTGCCAGCAGAGTCGTGCCTGAGAGTGGGGCCGCAGGGGACCTGAGACGGAGGATTTCACTGAAGAATCCTGATCCTCAGAGCAGCAAAAGTGGAAGTGTTGAACAGACATTGGTTTCAGCTGTTCCTGAAAGCAGGTATTTCTTTAATGTGTTTTACAAGTTTGATGTTACTGACATTAGCTGTCATTTCACATGGTTAGGGTGGTAAAATGTGACAGACATGTGTGTCCAATTAAATTTCACATATGACCTATAACATGTCAAGACTTGTTCTTTTCTAAATGAGGGAACAGTCGTGAGATTAATCAGTGTGGTGGTGGTAATCCTGGCCACTCAGGAGACTGAGGTGGACGGATGATTTAGCCAGGAGTTTGAGGCCAGCCTTAGCCACACAACACGAAAGAAAGCAGAAAGTTCTTTTAAGTGGTCATGTTTAGATTGGCAAAGTGTATGGTGCAGTGCACTAGAGAGAAAAGCAGTGTGGTGTCCTCTGGTGCCTAGGAGAGCTGAGTTCAAGACCAACCACATAACTGGCCAGCTGTGAAAACTTGGGACAAGTTAGTTACCTGAGATTCACCCTCCTCATCTCCGGAGCAGAAGCACTGATGGCAATCTGCTGCTTCTAGGGTATCTGACAGGCACATGCTGATGTGCTGGTCTTTATAGGAATAGCCAGTGTGTGTAGACAGACATAGATGTCACTTTAGTTATTAATGAGTGTCCTCCTTACAGCAGCCATGTTAGTTACAGAGTGAGGAAAGTTAAATGTTATCTTAATGAAATTCAGCTTGTGATTGGCCAAACTGGATCCATTCTTTATACAATGTATCAAAATAACCAATACTGTTCTTATTAATGAATGGTTTATAAATGTGCAGCCTATCTGATAGGGAAAAGGGATCTTAAAGAAGTAGAAAATGAAATGATAATCTGATATTTAGACAAAATGATTGGGCTTATAAACTAGCCTGAAGTTTGGAAAGTATTGGGCCTCATCATTGCAAAAGAGATCACTAAGGCGTAGGGGGTGGGGGGGCCAAGCCCTGCAAGCTAAAATGGGGGGAGGACATGAACGTTTTTAGTTATTTTATAGAGTCTTTTTACATTTCTAATATACACAAAAGCATTTTTATTCTTTAAGCATTTGTAGCATACTACAAAAATGCTTTTGGTATTATAAAAATCGGTTTTGTAAAATACCAATTTATTATCAGGTTATTTTATAGCATTTAGCTTATAAGTATTTGTCCCCCCAAATGAGAATCTGGGGCCAGCAAGATGGCTCAGTGGGAAAGGAAGGTGCTAGTTTTGCACACCTTGCAGCCTGAGTTCAGTTCCGGCAAACCAAAGGAGAATAGATAACTTTGCAATGTGTTGTTCTTTAAGATTCATTTTTATGTCAGGAGATGGTAGCTCACGCCTTTATTCCCAGCACTCAGGAGGCAGAGACAGGCGATCTCTGAGTTCTAAGTTCACAAGGCCAGGTCTACAGAACAAGTTCCAGGACAGTCAAGGCTACATAGGAAAACCCTGTCTTGAAGAACCAGAAGAAAAAAAAGAGATGTATTTTTATTTATGTGTGTGTATACATGTATGCTATGTGGGGGTACTTGAAAAGACTCTGTGTGTGTGTGTGTGTGTGTGTGTGTGTGTGTGTGTGTGTGTGTGTGTGTGTGTGTAGTACATGTATTTGGGGACCTGCAGAGTCCAGAGGAGCCTGAGGTATAAGCAGTTGTAAGCTCACCAGCATGGGAACCAAACTCCTACCCTCTGTAAGAAGAGCAAACGCCATCTCTTTGGAATTGAATATTTTTAAAGCAAACTTTGAAGGAATGGAATTACCATTCTGTTTATTCACTTTATTTCATGCATGCATGCCTTGGCGTGGTGTGTGGAGGCCACAGGACAACTGTTCCCAGAGCAGTTCTCTCCTCCCCCCATGTGCAGGGCTTGATGGCAGATTATCAGGCTTGGTGCCTGGGAACCATCTTGTGGGTGCCCACAGAGATTATGACAAATAAATTTTCATAATTTTTTATTAACATAACAAAAGAATGAGTTTTGTTGTGGCATTCTTGGGTTTTGTTTTTTGGTGGTACTGGGATTAACACATGCTAGGCTCTGCCAACTCTATACTTGGTTCTTCTTTTTTATTTTTTCTTTTTTTAAAACTTGGTTCTTTAAATTTCATTTTTATTTATTTATGTGTCTGAATGTTTGTGGGCACATAAACATGCATGCCCAAATCTGGTCTAAACTTAAATTTATGATTAGAAAATATTGAATTATAATACTAAGTCGATTAAAGCATGAATTTTAGTTGGTATTTAATGAAAACTTAGATCTAGATATTAGGGAAAAGCTGGAATATCAGAGAAAGGAAACAGACTACAGTCAATTCTCACCCACCCAACTTCTCAGGATAAAAGCTATTTTTAAGTCTTTAGCTTGGCTCTATGCTTTTATAGGACCTTTCTTAAGTATCTTTTTCACCCAGTTGTTTCACTTTTGGATTTAACTCTTTATCATAATCCTAGAGTTAGGATTAAAGGTGTGAGCTACTACTGTTTGGTTGTTAGGCCTTGAACTCACAGAAGCATAGAAAGATCTCTGTCTCCTGAGTTACGGGATTAAAGATTTAGGTCACCACTGGATCATTCCCATTCTGGGATTAAAGATGTGAGCTACCACTCTCTGACCCTCATGGCTTGACTGGGTAATTCTGTTCTCTGATATTCCAGGCTGATTTTATTAAATATAAAATATGTCAGCACAGTCAATGTAGCCAACTTCCAGTCATTGTGGTATGTCTGGAGCCTGGAGCTTAGGGAGCTGAGGAATGAACACTTGAGAAGCCAACCTGGCTTACATAGCGAGACTCTTTCACACAAAAACAAGCAAATCTGACTACACGATAATTGAGTTCTTTGCTTCAGAAGGCATCCTTGACCTTTCCCTAGTTATATGACTCTGGATTTGGCTACAATTCAGCATTGCAGGTAGAGCCATGTTAATTAGTCTGAGTAATTGGAATGGGAAGGGGCCTGTGAGATTTCTGGGGAGGAGGACATCATCTGTATGACCGTCATACATTAACTGTAATCCAGTCTGTATAGACCAGGCAGGCTCCTGGGCCAGGCTCTATCTCTGACATTATTATTTTTTTTTAAAGATTTATTTATTTATTATGCATACAGTTTTACAGAAGAGGGCACCAGACCTCATCATAGATGGTTGTGAGCCACCATGTGGTTACTGGGAATTGAACTCAGGTCCTCTGGAAGAACAGTCAGTGCTCTTATCCTCTGAGCCATCTCTCCAGCCCCTATCTCTGACCTTATTATGCAAACTAGCGTCCTCAGGGAAAGATGGACTTAAAGCCCAGTCTGATGACTGTGATATTCTTGCCTGTTGGTGTATCACCAATGTCTGTTTCTGGTCCAGCAGAGTAGAGGACACTTCGAGTCATGGAGAACAAGATTCAAGTGCCACAGACCAGGTAAGTCCTATTGCGGGGTGGCAGAAAGTAGGCAGGGGAGTCAGACAGGAAGTCACTCAAAGGAAGAACAAAATAACACTTCCACTGGATGTCTACGTGAATCACGCAAAGTTGTTATTGTCATTTGAATATCCCTTTTGTTGTTTGAAACAGCCCTCTTTGTTGTCTTTGTGTTCAGGCTCCCTATCTGGGGCGGAGAATGGTGTCACTCACCATTGTTGGCCTCAGCCTTCCTTACTCATAAAATGGGACCTAGATCAGGGAATTCAACAGCATAAGGCAGATCTGTTTTAATCCTCTTCTGAGATCTCATCCCTGATTGGTTCTGAATATATAAGTAAACAGTATAGCAGATCTGATTTAATCCTCCTCTGAGATCTCATCCCTGATTGGTTCTGAATATATAAGTAAACCTGAAAGTTGCTCTGTTTTTGACATCTGTAATATGATTAGAGGTTCTTTTTAGCTATATATTGTCTCATTGAATTTTAGCACTTTATACTTTTTCTATAATTTTTTCACAAATAATAAACATTAGATACTTAAGTCCACCTGTCTGTTTAGGCTCAAATTAGTGCTTGCCAAATAGCATTATTTGAAACTGAAGTAGGGCTTGATTGGGGCAATTAAAAAAAAAATCTCAGTAGGATCACCTTGATAGAAGACCCATGCTGTTACATGCTTTAGGGTGGCTTAAGATGGGCATTAACTCATCCTACATAGGCTGTCAAAGTCCTTTTACACATTAACCATCTTTTTTAAGTACAAATTCATAGTATGCCTTTTAATTAAAGATTACTTCACACAGGCTGTGGTGGTTCACCCCTTTATTTATTTTTTTAAAAAACTTTATTTATTTATTTGCCTTGGTGTTTGCCTGGAACTGGAACTACAGACAGTTGTTAGCTGCCATGCGGGTGCTGGGAATCGAACCCGGGTCCTCTGGAAGAGCAGACGGTGCTCTTAACCGCTGAGCCATCTCTCCAGCCCCGGTTCACCCCTTTAATCCCAGCACTCAGGAGGCAGAGGCAGGTGGGTTTCTGAGTTCGAGGCCAGCCTAGTCTACAGAGCAAGTTCCAGGACAGCCAGGACTACACAGAGAAACCCTGTGTCAAAAAAACAAAACAACAACAAAAAATTTTTTTAAAAGATTGCTCTACATCGAGTCTTACGTTTTTAATAATTTTATTGTTACATAGGGAAACATTCTTTAGCACTCAGTTAACTGGCAGCGTAAAAAGCTTATTTGGGGCAACTCTTGATGGTGAATTTAATGACTTCTCTGAATTTGTTCTTCAGCCAGCCCTAAGCAACGCCAGTCCTTGCACACAGGTGGAGACCAGTCAGCAGCATCACGCCAGGCATGTCTCCTTTGGTGGTGACCTCATTGTCTTCTCACCTGAGTCCCTGAAGTAGAGCGCACCAAGCAGGTTTTTAACTTTAAAACAATCCCAACCTCTTTTTTTTCCATATCATTAATACTCTTAAATTGTTGGAAAACTTGAAAATTATGTCTCAGTATTCACTTCCATTTGTTCTATTTATATTGTATTACATAATGCTCAGTGTTCATCAAGACACATTTTGATACTGTAAATAATTGCAGGTTATGTAAAATACTAAACTTGAAGCAAATAAAATTTTCTAAATCATGAAGTTTATTATTTTCTAGTAATTGTGTCTTTAACAGAGCCAGCTACCATTGACAAGGTTAGGGGTGTGAATCTTAAAAGATTTTTGGTTACAAGATGCTCTGAGCTGCCTCATGTGGATGCTGGAAGCCAAGTCCTCGGGAAGAACAGTGTGCATTCAACTGAGTCATCCCTCTAGCCCTGTTCTTTTATAAACTCACAGGCTAGTTGAGGAGATAAAGATACTTCATATGTGGCATGTCACCCCCCCATACACACATACCTACAAAACACAGTGCTCCAGACAACAGCATTCACAAATGCTGATATGCCTGCATTGATATTTTGGTCTGAGTGTGAGCTGAGGATTGAAAGAAGATTAGACATTTTCAAAAGACTTTTGATGTCAGAAGTAGATATGTTTGGCATTTGGGAAAGATAGTGTTTATTATGAAGCCCAAACAACTTATTAGAAGGTTACATTTGATGTTTGCATAAAAGAATGTTCATAGAATGCCTCCCTTACCAAAAGATGAAGATTGATTTAACAGCCCACTAATGTATCATAAGCTTTGCTGTCGACCACCAGCTCACAAATAATGACATAGAGACTTCTTAATTAAGGAAGCTTGGCCATTAGCTTGAACTGGTCCCACTAGCTCATATAACTTAAATTAACCTGTTCATATTAATCTATGTTTTGCCATGTGGCATTACCTCATCTCCATGCTGTCCATCTTGCTTCCTCTGAGTCTGGCTGGTGACTCTACTTTTCTTCCCAGAGTTCTCTTTGTCCCCAGAAATCCCGCCTATCTCTCCTGCCTAGCTATTGGCTGTTCAGCTTTTTATTACACCAATCACAGTAACACATCTTCACACAGTATACAAATATCCCACAACACTAATGAATGATGGAAAGCTCCAGGACAGTTAGATTGCTTGATGGGTAAGCATGATGACCCGAGGTTGATGCCCAGAACCTACATGGTGGATAGAGAGACCCAGCTCTGCATTTTCTTGTTCCCTAAGGTTTTGATTATAAGTGCTTGCTTTTTTTTTT
>PVIH01016195.1:0-10968 GCA_004025045.1 Sigmodon hispidus | reverse complement strand
AGCCCCTGCAAACCTTTATGGTCGACAGCAAAGCTTATGATACATTAGTGGGCTGTTAAATCAATCTTCATCTTTTGGTAAGGGAGGCATTCTATGAACATTCTTTTATGCAAACATCAAATGTAACCTTCTAATAAGTTGTTTGGGCTTCATAATAAACCTTTTGATTTCTGTTCTTTCTTGGACACCAGCTTATGACTGGTTTAAATTATTTGAGAAGATAGCATTATAGAACAGACAATTCTGACGTTTTCGTAATCTTTGAGCTTGGTGGTGATAGCTTTGGGTGAGACTATGGACATAAAGACCAGAACACAGAAAATCTTATTGGCATCTAATACTAATTTGAAGGCAATGACTGTTGCTTAAAAGAAAAATGGGTTTAAAACAGCTACACTACAGCTATACAGGACTATACATGTAATTGTCTCATAAATTGTGATTGAGAATGATTCCAGTCACCTAGTGATGTGGCCTTCACAGTGTAGCAAAGTGTACATGATTGCAGTGATGCTGATATGGGCAGCTTGCTCCCTGTTGTACATAACAGTCTACATGGTACATATACCATGTAATTCTGTGAGGCAATATGCAGTGTGAGTGCTGGCATGAGTCTCACACCCCTCTTTTCACTGTCTACATTGGCCTTATCCAGGCTTGTATGATCTTTACCTGGAATCACCTAGACGATCCATGTATGCCAGTAGTAACTGCTTACTGGTTAACCATTAGCACTTGTATATTTCCTTTTTAAAAAATCTGGATGGCTTACTAATATTACATATTTCCTTTACATACACTGCTCCAACTCAAAGGGTATATATAAACAAGCATGTAGAGTTGGCCTTGGTGGACCTGACTAGTTCTACCCAGAACCTTAGGAAAAGGGATGCAAGTCTGAGGTCTGAATGGGCAACTCAACCATCCTCTCTGGGAAAGGGCAGATGGAGAGATGGCTTAGCAGCTAAGAGCATGAACTTCAGAGGACCTGAGTCTGGTTCCCAGCACCTAGTCAGGCAGCTCCTGTAGCTCCAGCTCCAGGGGCCCTGATGCATCTCGCCTGTGAGCAGCCACTTAAACACACACACACACACACACACACACACAGAGATTAAAGAGCTGGGGATGTGTAGCTCAGTGCTGAGATTTGTTACCTAGTATCAGAAGACAAACAGAAACCAGGTATTGGTCAGTGTGAGAATATTTATTGAATAGATGCTTTATAAGAAGGAATAAATGTAAAGTTTTCCACTTGTGATGAGTGCGGATCCTTGAAATGAGTAAAGTTTAACTTCAATGTCAAGGCTGCCCCTCCTGGATTAGATCATGGTGGGTGAAGCACTGGTAAGGGTTATGTCACCGGAAATTTCCATTTTGCTGATTTCCCTGAGATTTTTCATCCGATGACTGTACTGCAGCAAGTGGGCATCGTTGACTGCAACCTTAAAATGGTCAGGTTCAACCAGTACCTGTATCTAGAAACCAGATATGAAAAATGTCAGGTAAAGCATGCGTTAACTTGGGCAATTTAAGCATTGCATTATGTGTATGTGTTCTAGGAAATGCTGTCCATGATGTATAATTTTCATTTGTCTATTTCTGTATAAAGAGGGAAGGAAGAAACACACACATATATATGTGGGTCCTAAAATTTAAAGGCAGCGACATAGGAAGGAATTAATTAATGACAAATATTCATTTATAGGACTGGTTAATTTGTGGCCAGTTTTGAAAAGGCCATTCATCCTGAAACCCTTCAGTATAGAAGAATGTAACTTTGGAGTTGTCCAGTGACAATGGTGATGTTCCTGAAGGACCTGGAGAACATACCTCTCCTGGCCACATACCCAGCCTGCTAAGCTTGGTTGCCGGGGTGGGAAGGAAGACTGGCTAGGTGGGTGCCCAGGACAGGTTTCTGTGTACCTCCTTCATAAGAGCTCATTGTCTATGCACAGCAGCGGCGGTCACTTACCTTGAATGGTCTGCCACTTTCAAATGGGAAAGTCGACTGTCTTTCTTCTCTTCCCCAGTTATTATCCTGCTTGGTGTTGCACACAATGACTCTCCTGTTGTTCTCATTGAATCGGGGGTTAAAGTGGAAGGCGATGTCATTCCCTCTCTTGAAATTTAGAGTAATCCTGTTTTGAACCAGAAATCAAAGATTGTAAATAAAGTACACATCAAGTCAAGAGCATCTACGTTTCTAAAAAGCAAACCTTTATATAATATATAGGAGTTGTTTTTCTGTACAATAAACCAAAGCATGAGTTTCTTTTTTTATTTTTATTTCATTATTTATTTGCCTTGTCTATATGTGTATCTGTGAAGGGTGCTGGATTCCCTGGAACTGGAACTACAGACAGTTGTGAGCTGCCATGTGGGTACTGGGAATTGAACCCTAGTCCTTTGAAAGATCAGTCAGTGCTCTTAAGCGCTGAGCCATCTCTCCAGCCATCTCTCCAGCATGAGTTTCAACTCAAAAGAAGAGTAGACCCATTCTCTCATTACAGGGATCAACTCAAAACCCTAGCAGGGCAATGTCCGTCATTTGCTCATTGAGACAGGTTCTCACTATGTAGCCCAGGCTGACCTCCAACTTGTAATTCCCTCCAACGTTGACCTCCTCAGGGCTAGGATTCCAGGTGTGTGCCACCAGCTGTTTGTTTTTCATGCGTTTGCTCGACGATGGCACCATCATTCTTGACTGCACTGCTCCCTTCCTGGACATGCTTTGTGTGTTCATCCAAAGCCCTCCTAGATATATAGCTTTAGACCCCGCCTAAGAGCATTTTATACCTTGTTATAAATAATGATGGTTCTTTCCTGTCCTATGAATTACTCTTCATATCTGTCAAAAGCAAGCCAGCAACCTGAGAACTATCAAGTACCTGACTCTCCCATCATGAACCAGAAAGCTCAGAACAGTCGAGATGCACAGATGTAGCTAACGTTGCTCTGCTGTAAAGTCAGACCATCCCATGCTATGAGATGTGTGTTGTAGAATATTCCTTTATACTGTGTGAAGATGTGTCACTCTGATTGGTTTAATAAAAAGCTAAACAGCAATAGCTAGGCAGGAAGTATAGGCTGGACTTCTGGACAGAGAGAGAGAGGACTCTGGGAAGAAGAAAGGCAGAGTTGCCAGCCAGATGGAGAGGAAGCAGGATGGGCTATACAGAGTAAAGGTAACTGAGCCACATAAAAGAACATGGATTAAAAGAAAGGGGTTAGTTTAATTTATAAGAGCTAGTGGGCAAGCCTAAGCTATAAGCTAAGCTTTTATAATTAATAAGTCTCTCTGTGTCATTTTTTTTTATATGAGTTGGGATTCCAACAAGTTGGAGGCCAGCCCATTTTTTTGTGGGCGTGGCATTAGCCCATCTACAGTGAGACTGGAGAAAGAGCCACTGGAACTTTCTGACTCATTCCACTCTCCTGGTGTTAAGCAAACACAAGTCCTGTTAGGGGACTGACCCTACTCCTGGATTCCTAAAGGTGTGTTTCATACTGTAGCAGTAGAAGCTGATACACTTGTGGTCTAGACCCGACAGTGATTCTCGGGGTATTTTTAATGACTTAGGAAGCAGTGAGGGAAAGTGTCAATAGTGTTTGTGACCAGTGACTCTAGTCCTTATGTGGACAGAGCTTGTCATCTCTATCACACAAGCCCATTTTTAAAAAAAATTTTATTTGTTTATTATATATACAGAAGAAGGTACCAGATGTCATTGCAGATGGTTGGGAGCCACCATGTGGTTGCTGGGAATTGAACTCAGGACCTCTGGAAGAACTGCCCCACAAGCCCTTTTTCTACAAAGTTAGTAGAGTGTTTGTGGGGAATGACCCAGAATCAGTTTCGGCCTGTCAGTGCTCAGTCTATATCACTGACATTGTCGGAGCTTTAGTGCTAAAACCTTCAATTATTAATGTTACTATGTAGTTCTACATTATATTGAAACAGACTATATAGATACATATTGAAAATAATGTAAGTATATATAACATACATATAAGAAAGTATTTACTGTTGGACAGATTTCATCGTGTGATGGGATACTGAGCTCAGAGAATCTGTCTAGGCTGTGTGGAAAGAAGGTGCCTCAGATGGTGCCTCCCATGCAGAACCAGAAGAGCAAATGTAAGCCTACCAAAGCTGGGTCCACCTGGTGACAGTGTGGCTCCCTCTTTTACCAGATACAAACTAAGGTGGCTTCATAGATTCATTCTGGGACATTTTTTTTTTGAGACAGGGTCTTGCTCTATATAGGCCAGGCTGTTCTTGGATTTAGAATCTTCTGTTTCCATCACAAGCTAGGATTGTGGCTATGCACCACCATATTCAGTTCCCAACTTAAAAATTCTTGAATAAACCTATGCATCTGGCTGGAATATCTCCCTTCTGACCATAAGACTTAGACATAGACTCACTAACGATCACAGGAGTGTTGATGGCATGTCCGGCGTCAGGGACAAATGAAACGGATTTCTCTGGACACGCAGCTGCCTCATATTATGCAAAGGTAACTAGAAGTGACCACTGGATCCAGTCTTCCCCGGGCGTCTATAAATTGGCCTGGGTATCCTAAATTACCTCATTCCAGCCTGAACCCCTCTCAGCCAAACCTGTTCCAGTGGCAAAGGCTGGTTTGTTCTGATGAAATCTTTAACATGTAGCATTTTCTCCAACCCTTTAAATAAATAATGCCCACTCAAGGGTGAACTTCCCAGCTTGCCAGTCACTGTTTGTTAGACTTGAGCCTCAGTTTTATCTTTCAAAAGGGAAAGCAGTGATCCTTGGCATGCTTTCACTCGTGATGTGACACACACAGCTGAGGATGTCACCATTCACTCTGAACAACCCTGACGAAAAGGTCATATGGGGTTAGGTACTGATTATGGGATAATCCATATGATAGGCCAGCCAAGATTATACAAATCTTCTTAATTAAGATAGTCTGTATTCAAAATCAATCAACAGATTTATCGGGTGCCAGGTGTCAGCTCTGTACCTGTTTGCATTGGGCTTCACTGTGCCCATGATGGTGATCAGCATGCGAGGTGTGATTCCTCCAGGCAAGGGCAGCTCAAAGGGCACTGACTGGGAACAAACAAGAATGTGGTCAGGAAAGCTCTGTGTTTCCCTGGAGGAAGTAAAATTACATTGCTGACATTGTTAAAATGCATGTGACTCACACAGAACCCTAGTTTAGGCCGCATGTCTAGATTCTGAGCCCCCCCCCACTCCCCGGGGCCTAAAGGGATGAAGTCTCCTGTGTGCACAAATGTTAACTGATACATTAACAAGGAAGGAGAAAAATGTTCTTGGACTATCAATGGAAGAGTTTCAACTCATAATTCATCCTTTTTCTAACGTTGTAATCAAGACTTCACTAACAATCGTTTGTCACTGTTGAGTCCCTTGACACATGACATACAGCACTGTAACTCTGCTTCCTGAGAAAAGATTTGTGTCACCTGGGGCTTCTGCATTCACAGGTCACCAGCAGAATACTTTGCAGATGGAAGACTGAGTATATGTTGAAGGAACACTTGAGTTTATTTTGTAATTATTGAGCTAAGTGTTGAAGGTACTGTGGATAACCCCAAAACTCTGTCCTGCCTCTGGTCTCTTCTGTATGGTGCCTCCTCCCAGGTTCTGCTGTCCCCCAGACTTTCATCTCTGGCCCTTATCTGCACCAGCATGTACTTCCTGGAGTTGCTCCCCGTGGATCTGTGAACAGGAAGCTCCTGGCACAGATAAAAGCTGGAGGTGTCTCCCTGCCCATTGCCTATTGGCTCCCTTTCCTGCATTCCCAGTTTGAACCAAAGCTTTGCTGCTTTGAAAAGTACTCAGTATTTACTGGGATTGTAGGTATAAACCAGCCCACTCAGCTAGTGTTTATTAATAATAAACTTTGCCTCATAGTATAAAAATAATAGCATAATAGAATATAATTATTTTTTGAGACAGGGTCTCTCTATTTAGATTAACTTGGCCTCAAACTCACAAAGATCCACCTGCCTCTGCCTGGGATTAAAAGCATGCACCACTATGCCCAGCTCATTACCACAATCTTAACTGGATTTATATCAAGGCCCCTTTATCAATGCCTTATCATCTCTCAATACTAACAAGTCACAGAATAAACTCAACATGAACACTGACCAATATACCCATGGGTTTGACCCTGAGCAGCAGGCTTAAAGCTAACCCTCTCATAATGTCATAATCTAATGACATATGTCATAATGTCATAAGCTAACCCTCTCATGATGTCTTCTGTATATCAAGCTCATGAAACAACTCTTCATCCTTACCAGTGATCCAGTGGGGGCACCATAGGGGCCAGCAGCAGGATAGGCCCCAGGAGCACTGGGGTAGGCCCCTGAGCCCCCAGGTTGCCCTGGGAAGCCTCCAGGTGCAGTAGGTCCTGGGTAAGCTCCTGGGCCAGTTTGGCCAGGGTAGGCTCCAGGGGCAGCTGGGCCAGGGTAGGCCGCTGGAGGAGCCTGTCCGGGGTAGGCCCCAGGATAGGAAGCCCCTGGGTAGCCCCCTGCCCCAGGCTGGTTCCCCCATGCACCGGGATATCCTTGAGGGTTTGGGTTTCCATGGCCAGATAAGGCATCATTAAGCTGTAAAGAAAGGCAAATAATTAGAGGTTGAGACTCATTCACAAAATAGAATTCACAGGACTACAGGCATTTGTGAGCTGAGAAGCTGAGAAATAAGACAAGGTTCACACTCTGCCCTCGCCTACGCTACTATTTTGAGTTCCACAGACTTTGGGATTGAACCTCCGATGTTTATTTTGTTTTATTCTGGCCTCTCATCGTCACAGACCAGGGATGGCTAGGTTTTTCTAAATTACACCAGGAACCTGTTGTTTATAAGCACATGATTTCTAATCAATATGAGAAACAGCTGCACTGTTGGCCTGTCACTTCCGTCAGGGAAGTCATTGCTGCCTTGTCTCTCCCTGGAATCTGCTGCTGGAAAAGCAAGCCTCCAGCTAACAGGCCCTAAGTGAGCCAGAGGGCAGACCAAAGGAAAGGCTTGGTGATAAAAATGAAATCTTTAACCCATAGGAGTGTGGGGGGCAAAGAAAGCGGATATGAAATACTTACCGAAAAACTGTCTGCCATTTTCCTAAGAGAAAAAAGCCAAAGGAGATTATCATTAGTTGAGCCTAAAAGACGAGACAAACCTTCATGAAATTTAGCATCCCAACTAGTTCCTGGGCAATTCCACTCAGTCTACAATCATTTTGTTCAAATCAATGGTGCAGGCCCAAAGACATCTTGTGGTAGGATGGGGATACTTTCTAGCTAAATTCCAAACCTATTTAAAGTTGTGGAGTTAGACCTTGGTGCCTGGAGACCTTCATGTTCTGAAGCATGAGATTAAAGCCTTGAGAGCGAGGAGCAGGGTGAGAATTTCCTGCCTCTTTTCTAGGTGAAATACGGTACAAGTGTGGCTTCTCTTGGTGCCTTCTGCTGTGGGTCTTTTTATGCTTGAAAGGATTCACTGGCAACACAGGCCATCCCTCTTCTCTTCTGAGCCCTTCTGGACGCTGAGGGGAAGCTGTGCGTCATTTCCTATTGAGATCTCCAAGACAGCTGACATGACTGCTGCCTGGTTAATGTCCTCCATTGGCACACCTGATGTCGGCTCTGAGCCGCCGAGGGCCACGCAATCCCAAGGCCCACAGACCAGCAGGGGTCATGAGATACACACACACACACACAAGTGTGTGACCTATGCTGCCAAACTCTGCTGGGACATTCAAGTCTGAGAGCTTACTTGTGAGTCAGAAAGGGAGATGGTGTTGGACCAAAGCCTTGATGGACAGCTGACATCTGGGAGTGTTTGTTTCATTAGATCTGGGCGTGTTTTTATATTTCAGAAAGATCTTTCTAAGTAGTCCATCCTGACCTTGAACTTACGATCCTCCTGCCTCAGGCTCACAAGTGCTGGCTGTGGGGTGAGCCACTGTGCAGCGCTTATTTTAAAGGAATTTGCTATTCCAAATAAACTGTTCAGCAGTAAAGCTGCCGAACAAAGGTGAGTTGGGTGATGATGGGAACGGAAGCATTTGGGGGCCAAAATAATACCATCCAGCCAGCAGGTTTGCCTTCCACAGAGCTGCCACAAGGCTGGTTTGCCGACAGACTCTACTTCCTCCTGCTCCTGCCCTGTGCCACACCTATAAAAACACCACCTACCGGCTGCTCCCTCGAAGTAAAGGGCAGCGGTAGTTGGAGACTATGTTTCTCTCTCTCTCTCTCTCTCTCTCTCTCTCTCTCTCTCTCTCTCTCTCTCTCTCTGCCCTTGGGGTGCTGGGAATTAAATTTCCTGTCTTGGAATATTTGGGGAACTCTCAAGTGCCAAGCAACATAAGCAGCTACCAGAGGGCAGTTTTGGACTTGGGTGACTTCTAGCTGAGTTCAGAATCTCTACAGTCATTTTGCTACCACCAGAATGACCTGGATCGGGAACTAATCAGAACCTCTTCTGACTTCATTTTTTATCCCAAGAAATAACAGGATTAGGTGAATGTGGTGGCTCATGCCTATAATCCCAGCATTCTGTAACATGAAGGCTACCATGAGTCTGAGGACTGCCTGGACCACATGCCAAGCTCCACAGACTCATTCTGGTCTTGAACGCTTACAACAATCCTTCCTCGGCCTTCTAGTGGCTGGGGACAAAGGCATGAGCCACAGTGCCTGGCTTCAGGATTTTCTTTAAAAAAAAGAAAAAACCTCTAGATTTTATTTGGGCATGGTGATGGCACACAGCATTCAGAAGGCAAAGGCAGGTAGATCTGTGAGTTTGAAGCCCAGCTTGATCTACGTAGCAAGTTCCTGGCCAGCTAAGGCTACATAGCATAGCCAGATCCTGTGTCCACTTTGCAGGCTAACAGGAAACATTACTGAAGTTCCAGGAGGGCAGGGAATTTAGGACTTTCAATTACTCTTTTCCTGTATCTCTGGCTTCAAGTCATTAGATGCCAGCAGCACACTACTACCCTATAACCTGTTACAGTCCCCAAATGTTTTCAGACATTGCCAGATAGCCCCTAGGGCCAAAACCAGGTATGGTTGAAAACCACCAGTCTAGGCTGCTAATGTCTATCCCTACGTAAAGGGAAGGAAGCAGGCCAATAAAAAGTAACAAGGCATTCCAGGTTTTAAAGCAGTCAAGTTTACAAGGAAGGGCGGTAGCTGCCTGCAGCCTAGGCTCTGGGGCAGGAGGACCAAAAGTGTAAAGGCCGTCTATGCTGCAGGTCTAAGCAGACCCTGTTTCAAAAAGAAGGGCAAGCTGTTGCTGGGTGTGGTGCTGCACACTGGTAATCCTAGCACTCAGAAGGCTGAGACAGGACTGAGTTCAACTTAGTTAACCTAAGCCACACAGAAAGATGGTCTCCAAAAACCAGGAAGAAAACACTTCCCCCAAAAGAAAACTTTGTATTTTTTATTTATTTATTTATTTATTTTGCCTTGGTGTTTGCCTGGAACTGGAACTACAGACAGTTGTTAGCTGCCATGTGGGTGCTGGGAATCGAACCTGGGTCCTCTGGAAGAGCAGACAGTGCTCTTAACCGCTGAGTCATCTCTCCAGCCCCCAACTTTGTATTTTTTTAAAGATAGGTTACTATTTTTAGAGGCTGAAATACTTACGTTAAAGTCTGAAGGCCACAAATTCCCGATGTTAAATAATGTTTCACGTGAAAATTCTGTGAGGAAAAAACGGAACAACCTAACTTTACCATTTTCTTCAAAAAGTGCCCTATTCATAGAACACTAATCAAATTATGTTTAAGAATGGTGCAGCCAGAAGCTATAAGGGGTGTGTCCACACTGAGTCTTTGCAAAGCCTCTCATCGGGGCAGGTTTAATCCATTTTCCAATCTTATCAAGTGTAGTTTCAGAAACACCCGATTTCATTGTGATTCACGTGGCCGTGGATGACAGTTTGGGCTGCACTGACATGTGTCCAGCGATGTTAGGACACTGATACCCTCCCTGAGTTTCTGTGGTGATCTTCAGTTCCCAAAACTTTGACAGATCTGTTTTTATTTTTATCTAATGAAACTGACTGAAGCAAACTTCCCACTGTAAAGAGAGAAATCAGCTAATTTTGTGGCCCAAAGCCATCTCAATGGCAGTTTGGGGAATAGGGCCCAAGTTTCCTGACTAATTCAAGTTTGATCTATGTGAGTTTAAACCATACATTTTTGATGTTTTAAAATAAAATCCTTTGAAATTGTGAATTATTTCACTGAAAAGTTCTCTGCTTGATCATATAGAACTGAACTACACAGCATGCTGAAATAGTGAGCAATTTAAAACTAAAGTCAAGCTTTGTCAGAACACTGACTCAGTGACACGTTCAACACAGGACACTGAGCACAGAATACCACCATGCACAGTCATATTGCTAAGAAGAACCACAGTTTAAAAATAAACTGTATTTTTCCAAAACCAGTATTTACTGTTTTGTGTCACCTCTCAACCACAGGATTATTTTGGGGGGGGAGTTGTTTGTTTGTCTTTACCGAGTGTGGTGTGTGTGTGTGTGTGTGTGTGTGTGTGTGTGTGTGTGCATGCTTATGCTGCTGTGTGTGAAGATGCACATGCCCCTGTGGTGGAGGACAAAGGTCAGTGCCAGGTGTCCTCCACAGTCACCTTATTTTCTGAGACCACTTCTTTTTCAAACTGGAATGAGCGGTGAGTAAGCCCTCAGGTCCACCTCTGGCCACACCCACACTCCAGGATGATAGACAGGCTCCTGTGGCCATTCCCAGCTTTGTAAATTCAATGGAGATCTGACCCCATTATGCTGCATTGAGCTATCTCTCCAGCCCCCAGATATAATTTTTTAAGTGCACTTAAATTCATTTTATGTCTGTAGGTGTGTGTGTGTGTCTGTATGTGTGTGTGTGTATGTGTGTGTAGGTGTGTGTGTGT